>JAODAL010034351.1:0-44360 GCA_025379985.1 Phyllomedusa bahiana
CAAAAAAAAATTTGAAAAAAATAATCGGAAATTTTATATGTACCCTTAAAAGGGTTGTCTCGTACAAAAAAATGTTTCAAAATGTAGGGGGCACTAAATAAAGATTTTTTTCAAACACATTGTTTTTGTTATCTTTTTTTGTTAAGGGCTACAATGATTTTTTCCCTTTTGGGCTTTTTTGGCCCCCCTTTACACTGTTTCCCTTTTTATTGAAGAAGGGGTGAGCATACACATTCGGCGCAATAGACTTTTTTATCTAATTTTCAACAAAAACATTTAATTACTGCTGTTTTTTACTTTGGTTTTCCCCCCTTGGGGGGGGTTGGGGGGGGGGGGAAGCTTCAAAGCTAATTAAACTAATTACAACTAAAAACACGGAGTTGAAAACGGAGGAATGCTGAGGTCGTATGCTAATTACAGACTCCACCGGAAAGTGAGGGGATCATTATAAATCCGGGGGGAGAAAAACCCCTTAAAACTATCCCAAAAAAACAACTTCCCCCAAATAAAACAAGCCCTAATACAGCTGTGTCACTGAAAAAATAAAATAATTATGACTGCTAAAACACAGAGAGTCAAAAACAAAAAATATGTAGCTGCGCTACGGTTATATTGCGCCCTGCCTCCCCCATGTCCCTCGAGATCGGGCGTATTACATAGAACCGCAGGCACTATGTAATGCACCTGATAATGGCGTGTGGGAGATTTTAACATGCATGAAAAGACATCAGATATCTGGCGCAGCACCGCTCATACATGTCACCCTATGTTAGTTTTTCAGGAAGTATGGGAATCAGTTTTACACACATTCTAAATTAACTATTGAAATTGACAACTTACTTTTTCTCAGAAGGACATTATAGTTTGCAAACAGCCCATCTACGTTAGGTGCTGTAGCACTTATATAACATTTAAACCTTGGTTTGTGACCAAAAAGTTGCAGTGTAAGGACTGTTTGAGTGTCATTATGAAACATGTTGCGATTTTAATTCTAGCTAATGGTGGCTCTTTTAAGGACATATTTTTTTAAAGTTCACTGCCCTAAAGTTGGCAATATGGGGGTGGAGAATTTCTGCCAAAGTATGCCATACTACAGTGTTTACCTGCAGAGGTTAGGCTAGGAAGTCCTGTGGTTAACTGTGTAGAGTTGGGACCCACTTGTTATCCTCTGGACAGTAAATGACACAAGAGTATGGAAGGAACAAGCAAGAAGAGCAAATGGAAACAGCACGACGTGGGCTGGGTTGGAGAGTAATTACTTCTGCAATTGTGTTGGAGGTTATGGCCAAAAAACTACTAGAGGGAGGGTTTAGTAGAAAATACCTCAGGAAAGATGGAAAATATTGTGGCCATAGAGAGTGTGGTGCCTAAAAAACACAGGAACAATATGTGTGGATGGAGAGGAAAACTCATTTACCATAAGTAAGCCACTGAAAACATGCTTACTACAACAGGCCACAGGCCCTAGGACAAAGACTGTAAAGCAAGAGGAGATGCAGTTTGATAATTTGTAAAGGTTTAGTAAAAAACACCATTTTTAAGTCGCAAATGTTCCCCATTGCTTTGAACTTCAAAACGGGGGGAAAAGGTTTTTAAAAGGGGGGATTCCCATCCAGAAGTGGCTGGGGAAAGGGCCAATATGTAAAGTAAACAATTTTCAAAATGCTGCAAAAAAAAATTTATGTCCCGTTTGTGGCTTTTTTCACCTTCAACTTGCTCTCTTGTCTCCTTGGGTACTGCATCATTACTGTAACAGTGCCTGAGGCTGAGATAGCAGAGGAGCTTACAGTGTTTGGTAATGCTGTATTACTGGCCACAATTGAAAGCACACAGTGGTGGTGGGTAACAAGGAGACAAAAGGTGCAAAAAAGGCCTGTATTAGGTAATGCATGCATATTTTTAAAAATATTATATTGAAATTTTGCTTTTTTTTTAATTTAAAAACCGGGAATCTCTTCAGGCAAAAAAAAGGGGGACGGGTTTTCCCTTTTTATCATTGTTTAAATTGAATTTTCCTTGGGTGATTCTTTGAGGGCGTTCTGGGTGTTGATATTTTCGAAAATCATAACCACAAATAGAATGCCATATTTTTTCCTGGCAGGAGTTGACTGTGAGTAAGTGTCACCTCTATGATAGAAAGAAAGTGGCTGACAGGGCGAAAACTGCTGAAACTTCTATGGCGATTATGCAGCCTCTCCCTTCTAGATCCACATACTACATATGAAATATATTACAGACCCCTTACAGCTACTTGAATATTCCCCTGAGGGAACGACCAGCAGCAAGGGGGGCGTTACAATAGGCAAACATCTCTTACGTGTAAAACAGATCCCCAACACTTTGAGAGTAATTGAATAAATTTTACTTTTATCATTTGTTTTATTTAAAGTTTCAGTTTTTTTTTTAAATTAAGATATGTTTTTTAACAAATTTTAAAACTTTTTGTGGGAACTTTTGTTGGCCCTTTAAAAAAAGGGAAAAGGATTCTTAAAATTTAGTTTGAGGAGATGTGTGCCTCTGCTACATGGCAAATACCGGCTATATGGAAAACTCCAGTAAGCATAGAAATAAATTGATAGATGTCATATTAAAAAAAGGTTATGCGGAAAAAACTACATGGGCATGAACTGGAGATGGCACCTACATTTAAAAAATTTTATTGTTCATACACCCGACACCCTGGGGGAATTTTCCCATAAATAGAACGTGTGAGAAGTGAAGAAAAATGAGAATATTGACACAAAAACATCAAAAATTATAAATCGGTTTTAAAAATAATGAAATGTAAAAATTTTAAAATATCTGTTTAAAATTATTTACTTATATAATTTGTGTTACACAAAAAACTGTAAATATAAAATAAAGGTTATCAGCTGAATGACGAAAATGTTTTATAAGGAATTGGTCACTAGAGTGGACCCACTGAATAATAAACATCTATTAGATGCAACACTGGAACCCAAGAGCCTATAGGTGGAATTTCCATGGCTCCTGAGACTCTGCCCATTAAAAAGGCAACACTGAACGTTATGTATAGCTTTAAATTGTTTGTATTTTCTAGTGCACCCTGCAGCCTTCCCTGAGTCTATCCCCAATTGTCTTCCTCTCATTCCCACAGCACTAAGAATGACTAATTAGAAACCCTTTCCACAGGGCTACATTTAGGCACTGTCTACCATACATATATGAATCTTGGGCAGGGTGTAATAGATGTAAAAATCTGGCACACCTGGGGGCCCTTGTTAGGCATTCATTAAGACCCCAGCTGCCATGACAACTGAGCACCACACCACTATCTCATTGTGGAAAGGGCCCATCAGGTGGCAGAATGGCATACTACTCCATTTTCGAATGGCCTAGATGCTGCAGTCACATTAACAGTTATCTCGTGGGTGTCAGATATAAGTAACAGCTGGTTTTTATTGGGCATTGAGTGGACTCAGCAAAACCCATTCTCCATTTTTGTATGGTTCACCTGTGTTTTTGTTCTTTTTTAACTTCATATTTCAACAAAACAGCAAAATAAATTATACATTAAAATATCCATATTTTTATCAGTGTAGGGTACCCAGATTTGAAGAAGCTAAGAATTCCCCATTTTGCCTTTGTATGTGTCATTGAAGACTGGAGTTGAGAAACAAAGGTCCGAGTGTTTTAACAGTCACTGGATAAGTCTACAGAACATTGACCCAGTGCCAATATATTCTGTAAAACTGAATATAAAGCTTTAAGATAGCAAACCACACATAAAGCATCATAAGGGCATGTCCCCACGGCACAGGTTATTTGTCGGTTTTTCAGACGGTTTGCAGTTTGAAGTCTGAAAACCAGTAAGCAACGCTCCCACATAGACTTCAATAGAAAATCCGTGCAGCAGTCCACACTGCACGGATTTTGCGCCGGACGTTTTTTTACACCGCCGGCGTTACGAAAAACTTTTTCAGTTTTCGGGCGGAACATGAACATGTGTGTATGAAGGGGGACTGCTTGAATCTACAAACCGCGGACAAAAAACGCCCCTTGTGTGCTAAAAAAAGACCAAATACCGGTCTGATAATCCATAAAACACCAATTTGTATTTGTCCCTTATGTCAGTGGTCTGGTATTCACAATCTCTTTAATCCAACAGACCCTGCTCCAGGGCACACAATACACAGTCACTAGCCACACTTCAGGGTGCTGTATCATACGTGTGATTCTTACTTGACGACGCTGATGATACTAATGTCACACACGTCATTGCTGTCACAGAGATCAACGATGTCACAGATAGAATGGAGGTCACAGATATCACTAATTTCTCCTCCTGTACCAGCAGTCCTCTGGCTTTAGCTTTGTCACTGGTTGCTGCTCACTTTACTGTCAGGAATAACACTCAGTCTCTCCATGGACGAAGTCCAATAACTACAGCTCTCTGCAAATTCAGCAGGCATGGCCAGCAGTCTTGGCTATCCTCAGCTCTAGCCACTGCACCAGTGACATCTTTTCACAGGCGAGGAACGCTTTTTCTCAACTTGCCACAACTTCTCTCACTGCAACTAGGCAACAACACACAGTGGAGAGGTCCACCTGTTTTATGCAGACCATACCTATTAAGGTCCAACAGGAGGCCTCTCATGCTAGGCCCTACTGTCTACCTCATGGTCGCATAGGGGAGAACTTCCTTTCCGCTATCCTTTTAGAACCAAATCGATACTACAACCTAAGAAGACAGTGTTACAAACAGGACAAATCCCATCACTTCATCATTTCCTAAAATAAAGGTACATAGTAATAAAGGTATTATAACTGTCCGAATGGGTATTACATATAGCATTGTCTTGACTTATGACGTCTTAGAAATGTGGTCCTTGTACAGTTTGCTAGTGGTGCCTTTTCACTTACCTTACATACAGTGGGTATGGAAAGTATTCAGACCCCTTTAAATTTTTCACTTTTCTTTCATTGCAGCCACTTGGTAAGATCCAAAAAGTTAATTTTTTTTGCTCATTAATGTACACTCGGCACCCCCCATCTTGAAATAAACCCCCCCAGAAATGTAGATATTTTTTGCAAATTTATTAAAAACCATAAAAATGAAATATCCCAAGGGGTTTTTAAATATTAGACCCTTGCTCATATTGATAGAAGCCCCTTTGAGCTAATACAGCCATGAGTCTTTCGGGGAAAGATGAAACAAGTTTTTTACACCTGGCGGGGATCCTTGCCATTCTTCCTTGAGACCTCCCATTTCCCCTCGGTTTGGATGGGAACGTTAGGGGACACCCTTTTTTCCCAAGTCTCTCCAAGATGTAAATTTGGGTTTAGGTCAGGGCGGCGGGGCCCCAAGAAGGTCACAGAGTTGTTTAAAGCCAGTGCTTTGTTATTTTAGCTTTTGACCAGTCAAAGGCCAAGCACCTGGAAGAGGTTTTCATCCAGGATATCTCTCTACTTATTTCTCCTAGTCTGAGAGTTTTTTTTTTTTTTTGCAAACTGTATGCAGGCTTTCAGATGTATTGCACGGAGGAGAGGTTTTTTGTCGGGACACTTGCCTAAAGCCCCGACTGGTAAGGCACATGATATTTATTGTAAATTTCTCCCCTCTCCCTACTGCATCTCTGGGGCTCAGTCACAGTGATTTGGGGTTCTTCTATTGACCTCTCTCACCAAGCACATCCTCCCATGATTGCTTAGTTTGGCTGATGTCATCCCCAACCTTCTTCAGATTAGGATTATGGAGGCCACTGTGCTCTTAGGATCTTGAGAGCTGCAGACAATTGTTTGGAACCTTGGCCAGATCTGGCCTTGCCAAAATTCTGTCTTTGAGCTCTTTGGGCAGTTTCCCTTATACCTCATGATTCTCATATGCTCTGACATACAATGTGGAGATCTTATATATACAGGTGTGTGCCTTTCCAAATTCAAGTTTCAATCAGTTTTATTAAAACACAGCTGGAACTGCCAGTGAAGTAGTAAACCATCCTCAATGAACAGCATGTGAGTTAAATATGAAGAGTGTCACAGCAAAGAGTCTGAATACATTTTATGACCATGTGATATTTCAAGTTTTTCTTGTTTAATAAATTTTGCAAAAATAACTACATTTTCCTTTTTTTTTCCTATCAAGATGGGGTGCAGAGTGTACATTAATGAACAAAAAAAATGAACTTTTTTGATCTTGGCTGCAATGAAAAAAAGAGTGAAACATTTAAAGGGGTCTGAATACTTTCTGTACCCACTGTATATAAATATAATATTGTATGCTCTGTTATATCTTTCTATACATGAAGACTAAACTGTCATCTATTTTTGTAAAGTTAGTTAAACCCAAAAAAGTAGGAGCCAAATTGCATTAATGGATTTGTTCAGTCTTGGCCAACAGCATAGATTTAGAGTTGTTCATACGGCTCCTTACAATCTGTGTAAGCTGTGGGCATCTGTATTCACTGGCAATTTTATTAACAGACTGGGGAGTAATTTGATTTTCTGTTTTTCATCCACAGAAGAACTCAGTAATTGTCCCCTGTAATCAGGCTGCTAGGCGTAATAATAAAGCATCATCTTTTGTATCACAAACCTCTTTGTGAAATTCAAGGTTTCAGGGACAGATGTGAATGGTAAGGACATCAGTTTTTTCCATTATGATGCAAAAAACGAATGTCCTCTCTAAACTTCTTTCGTTGAATGGAGGACTGCTCACGCAGTTCTTTAATGGGGGATTATAAATCACACTACTAAACTAACAAATAATACAACAATAAATACAATAAGGAATGAATAAGAGTGGACTCCCACGTTAGATGGAAGCTAATTGTACAAAACATTGTTTATTAAAAATCAGCTTAAATAACTAACATTTTTGATTGGGTTGTCCTGTGTGAAAAAAAAATAAAAAATTCTCGTATGACTTGTCTGAGTGTTCATTTGTCTCCCATTGATCTATTGAGAGTTAATTTGTGCTTTTTTTCTGTGCTATGTGTCACCTGATGGGTTACTAACTAATGAGTGGTGAGGGGAGGTTCTTACCTACCTACCTACCTACCTACCTACCTACCTACCTACCTGTAATTGTGCTCATTTTAGACTTTAAAAGCTAGATACAAGGTAAACAAGTATTAATCACTTGTGTCATAGAGAGAATATAATTATTTTTTTAAAGAAGCGTTAAACTTTCAACCCCCCTCCTCCTCTACTTATCACACAAAGGAATTTTAAAAAAAGATGTATATGTATATACTTTTCTGAATAAATAAATAAAAAAAAAGTTGTAACAGTCATATGTACCCCCAAAGGGTAGCAATAAAATGCAGAATGCCATACAAAAAAATATCTCAATGATCGAAAACTAGAGAATGAAGAGTAAGTACAAAAAAAACAAGAAAATATATTTTTTTACAAGTAGCAAAACATAGCAAAAACGATCTACAAGCTTGGTATTAGCAGAATTCTAATGACCCACAGAATAAAGTTAACAAGTTGCTCTTACTGCATTGTGAACTCAACACAATAGTTAAAAGTAAAAAAAAAAAAAAAAAAGAAGATGATGTAGTTGTGCTATTTCCTCATTCATCTCACAAAGTTTTTTTTTTAGATGGGGAGGCGCAGATGTTTTGGTGGCGTGAGGCCCTCAACTTCCTGATGGTATTTTATGTCACCAGCTGGAATTATTAATAAGGCAGTATTTCTATTTGGAAAGGACTTCACAAAAATGTTCTTGAATTCCAACTCAGCAGGAGGTGACATGAGGGGCCCTTAATTTCGTAAATGAATGAGTGACAAGGTATGTTCACACGGCGTATTTGTGGAATGCACTTTGGCGTGGAATTGTGGCAAAGTATGCCTCCCAAATATGGTAAAATCATAGCACTGGGTGCTGTGTAAAACGATTGTATTTCCCCGGGCGTGTACTGTGCTACTGTAAAAAAAAAAAAGGGATGTCACTTCTTTTAAGTGCTTTTGTGCCGAGAAATACTAAACTACTAAACTAATAGAAGGCAAGGCCGGCTCATACTTTCAACAACAGGTGTATAGCGGCGCTTACCTGTGCGCACCTCAATATGACGTGTGAACATACCCATAAAGTGCACATTTCTAGTCTTTTATACATTAGAGAAGATGCTTTGTTTACTCATTTTTGAGGATAGACCTTTGGGTAGTTTAAGTTGTGTTTATAAGTTTTCAAACCAGGTATAATCTCTCTATTAGTTGGTGGCCGGTGCATGTGGATTTTCATGCCTCAGATAAGTATGTTGTTAATTATTCTGTATTCCCTACTATCATCGTGGGAGATTTTAACATCCCTATCGACACCCCCCACTCTGTTTCCAACAAACTCCTTTCACTCTGCTGCACCATCAAACTCTCACAATGGCACAATGGACCTCGTAGCCACTCACAAAGATTTGCCACACAACTGACCTCATCTTCACCCGCCTCTGCCCTTATCAGACTTCACGCCACGTCCTCCCACCCCAATATCTGACCACAATCTGCTTACCTTTTCCACCATCACCACCCACCAGCCCCTCTGTCTCACCACCATACCGCCCCGCTAGAAACCTACAAAATCTTAATCCAGCACTCTCTCTGACTCTCTTGCAACCCCTTTCACTACTCTACCATATCCACACTTAATTAACCCAGACGCAAGCCACCGTCTTTTTTACAACCACACACCATACACCAGCCTTTACTCTGTCGCTCCGCTTACACACAACAAACCCCAAACTCAACAGACAACCCTGTGCACACAGCCTCCCACTAAACAACAGAAGGCGAGCTTCCAGAATTGCCGAACGCCGCTGAAAGAAAACCCGCCTCCACCGCTGACTCACCTCAGACAAACATCACTACATACATTTAAATCTGCACTCCACACTAGCCAAACAGGATTATATTTCACCACTCTCATATCCACCCTTCATCACAATCCCAGACAACTTTTCAACACCTTAACTCTCTCCACCGTCGACACCAGCATGATGGCCTCGGACCCAACCACCTCCTTTCTGTAGAATGATTTGCCATTTACTCCTACACAAAATCAAACCTCATCAAAACAAGCTTAAAGGGCCCACATTCCCCAGCAAACCTTCCCTATTCCGCACAATGCTCTTCCCTCTTATCTTGCTTCCCCCACAGGTACTCAAGACAAAACCTTTCCTCACTACTGTCCCAAATCCAACCTCCACTAACCTGTAATCTTGACCAACCTGCCATCCCACCTCAACCCATAGCTAGCGCTATATATCTTCCCAGCCCTCACCCCACCTGCAACCTATCGCTAACCTCCTGCATTTTTCCCTTCCTCTTTTAAACATGCTACTCTCCACACCCCATCCTTAAAAAAACATCCCCTGACCCCTCTGTCTGTCCAAACATCGCCCCATCTCTCTGCATTCTTTTGCATCAAACTCCTCGAGCCGAGCACGTCTATCTTTCAACTATCCCTCACCACACCTCCAACACTCTCCTCGACCCACTACATCGGTTTCCCAGACCCCACCACTCTACCTGAAACCGCCCTAACCAAGGTCACCAAAGACCTAGCAACTTACCCAAAGCCTCACGCCACTACTCTGTGCTTCTCCTCCTAGACCTGTCCTCTGCCTTTTGATACAGTCGACCACTCCAACCTTTTAAAATCTCCCTCGCCCCGGCATCAACGGACTTGACTCTCACCTGGATCTCCTCGACCACACCGATAGAACCATTTCAGCATATCACATTCTCGCTTCACCATCTTCCCCCCGGCCACTCTTGTTGTGTGCCCCGAGGGGCAGTTTTGGGTCCCACTAATCTTTCTCCTCTACACTCCTTGGCCCTCGTCAGCTCATAGCATCACACACGGCATACAATACACCTGTATGCTGACGACACACATGCTCACATCCTGGCCCATATGTCATCTCTCTTCTCATACCCGATCCCCAGTAATGCGCTATCGTCTATATCCTCCTTTTTCTCCTATCCAATCTCCTAAAACTAAATGTGTGAGAAAACTGAACTCATCATCTTCCACCGTCCCACTCCATCCCTCCACCTGATCTCTCCATATCAGTCAATGGCTATACACTCTCACACTAGTTGGCAAGTCCTCTGCTTGGATATCTTCAACTCGCTTTGACCTTCAAACCACACATCCAAGACCCTTACTTCTGCGTCTTCCGCCTCCCCTGAAAAATATCTCTCGCATACCGCTCATGTCCGCAACTTCTCGACTCTACAAAAATGCAATTTCCATGCCCATGTCATCTCTCATGACCTTGACTACTGCAACATACTTCCTCTGCGGCCATCCCATTAGCACTCCTTGCTCCCCATCAAAATCCATACCTCAACCTCTAATGCCCCGTCTTCATCCACCTCTCTCCTTTGCTACTTCCTCTGCCATACCGCCACAGCTTGCCATCCCTTCACTGGCTACCTATTGGCCCAGCGAATTCATTTCAAGTATACCTTAACCATGACCTAGCAAGGCTCTCCATAACCTCTCCCTTCCATACATCTGTGCCTTAATCTCTAGATATCTCCCCACTTGCAAACTCCGCTCCTCACAGGACCTCCTTCTCTGCTCTCCGCTTATCAGCTAATAACACAACTGTCTTCTTCCAAGACTTCTTCCCGGCTTCCCATACACTCTGGGTAAAAAAAAAAAAAAAAACCTGCTCACTGCCCCAACACCTCAGACTCTCCCCCAACCTTCCCCAGGTTCAAAAGCAACCTGAAAACCCACCTCTTCAGGACTATGCCTATAACCTACAATAACCTAGCAGGCCACTGAGCTAACCCAAAAAACTCGTCTGCCCCTCACCTTTCTGTCTCTCTCCTCCTCCACGTAGCTTGTAAGCCCTCGCGGGCGCAAGGCCCTCACTCCCTCTGTGCCAGTCATAAGTCATCCACTGTATCATTATACTTGTTTGATATATTATGTAACCTCCCTTTTTATGAATGTACAGCGCCCTGGAATATGGTGCTTTAAAATAAATAATAATAATAATAATACTAAATAATAATAATAATAATAATAATATTGGGCATGTGAAAATTTATTATGCCTTTGTGAGTGTGAGTAGGGTGTCATCTTAGGCTAGGTCTACACAGCAAATGTCAAAATGTTGTCCAAAATCCAGTGGCATTTTGACATTTGCAGGACTGCATTTTTTACAGTCATGGTCTGTTTTCGGACTTGCCGTCGGTCCTCCAGATTTTGAACGCGATGGTAAAAAAAAAATCTGTGTTGTATGAACTACAGCACATGATGCCGTCAGATTTTCAGCTGATTCAGAAAATTGAATCTGCTGAAAATCCTGGTATTCCTGTGCTGTGTAGATCTATCCTTAATCTAACATGTTATTTGGTGCTAAATCTCTAAATTTTTACAGATGGAATAGTGTGTTGTCCTTTAACGTATCTACACCCAAGATGTGTACAGTACCACTAGATGTTAAACAAACATAAAAACATACTTTCTATTTTTTGCTATTTGGTTGATGGATCTCATTTGTCAGCCATCCTCCATCCATAGGCTCACATGTTAAAAACAGACCCATTTTATTCACTAAATGGTGCAAGATTTTATTTAATTAGTATCATGACTAGTGATGAGCGATTGGCGATCGACCTATCATCATCGGGTCCGATATCGGATATCGTCAATCATCATAATGATTTCCGATAGTTGATAATAGATAATCGCCGATGACCATTAAATTCTATGGGAGATGAACAACACCTTCAATGTTACACCTAAACAGGGCTGGAGAAGCTGGAATTAACATCCACAACAATCGAATGGATACGTGCTACATCTTAGGCAACACAATAAGTAAATACAAGTGCACAGAAAAAAAGTCACAGACTTTCACTAACCCTGTCTTTGTACCACAGCAAGACCCTTAAACCTGCATGACCCACAAATTAAAAAGTGCCCAGAAGGCAGTAATGATTTGAACCACATTTACTAGAACAGGACATTGACTATCCCCTGTCCTGGAAATGCAGCATGACTAGAGATGGGCGAATTGATTCTAAAGAAGTGGAATTCCCGTTTTAGAATTTCAAGAAAAAACTTCAGTTCTTGAACGAATACCGAAGTTTGAGGGACTTCGGGTGAACGAAGTGAGCTTTTGATTGAAAAAATGTGCTGCGAGCACATGGCGCACATTGTGGCAAAGCACTCCACCAGGGAGTAAGAAGTGCATACCTTCATGACATGTGCAGAGATGAAGCCCAATCAAGACCGACGGGAAATTCTGTGACGACTCCGCACTAACTAAGTCCGCGCGACGCTGGTAGCTCAGAACCGCTCTCACTTTACTGATCAGGGAAGGTGCTGCGCGGCCTGATTTTACTGGAAGAACTGGTTTTTAACAGCGTTTTTGTGGGGTGTCTCAGCTTGTCTCAGAGACTGATTCTCTAAACTTTCTATTTCTGATTTTTTGGTACTGGAACTGAAATCCAGTGTGCGTCCCACCTGCAGCTGCATAGTCATTCTAATCCTATCTGCTCACAAGCAACATTAAATATCCAGGTGGATCTAAGATCTAAGCCAGTTCCTGTTTTATTACATTAAAAAGAAACAGCGTTTTTACAATACAAATAAACACATTATTTTTGCTGCACAAATCTTTTTGCGCAATTAACATCCAGGGGTTTAAATAAGCTTTTGTTATTCAGCTGAGTGTGATCCCAAGAAAAACCGCCATTTTCCCAACGCCAAAATATATACATTTATCCTGTAGCATAATTCACAACAAGGTTAAATTACAATTTATCTCTTGTTGGTAGCGTAAAAAACCACGCCATTGTAACACGCTACAAAGCTACAGTTTTTGGTGGCTCAATTCTTATGGCCACTTTTACATCCAGGGGAGATTAAATAAGCGTTCATTTTTCAGCTGTGGTGATCCCAAAAACCGTAATTACAACGCCAAATATATATATTTTCCTGTAGCATAATTCACAGCAAAGGTTTAATTACAATTTTATCTCTTATTGTGTGGCATAATAAAACAACCCACATTGTACATTCTACAAAGCTAACTCGTTTGTGGTTGGCCGCATTCTTTGCGCAATGTACATCCCATGGGTTAATTAATCGTCTCTTTATCAGCTGTGGTGATCCCACGAAACCGAAATTTTTCAACGGTCAAAATATAATAAATTTTTCCTGTAAGCATAATTCACCAAGCGAAGGTTAATTACAAATTTTATCTCAAGATTGTGTAGCGTAAAAAACACCCATTGTAACACGCAACAATGCTACTAGATTGTGAGTGGCTCTAATTGTAATGGCGCAATTTACATCAGGGGTTAATTAACGTTTGTATTTTCAGCTGTGGTGATCCCAATAAAACCGTATTTTCAACCGCCAAAATATAGTACATGTTTTCCTTGTAGCCTAATCACAAGCAAAGGTTAATTACAATTTTTTTCTCCATTGTTGTTTTGGCGTAGAAAACACGCAATAAGTAACACGCTACAAAGCTAGTAGTTTGTGTGGTTGCACAATTCTTTTGGCGCAATTTACATCCAGGGTTAATTAAGCGTTTGTTCTGCAGTTGTACACAGTAAAAAGAAACTTTAGTATGTTTCACCTGCCACAGAAGAAATTCTGTATCATAATTCATATCCGATAGGTAATTAAGCCTGTTAGTGCCTTTTTATATTCAGTAAAATTCACAGAGTTATTTAAACGGCACATTACAAGTCAATGTTTCCTGCCCATTTGTGGAGCGCAATTATATCCAAGGGTTACCAAGCTGTTTACTGGGGTTCATTTGGCTGTCAAATACAAGGTGTGTATTTATCATATACAGATATCTTCATCAACAGTTCTGTACATTTTAGAACAAACAGTATGTCAGACAGAGAGGGGCAGGCTCATCACCTGCCGAGAGGCAGAGGCCACAAACATTCCAGGCCCAGGGTCGCAGCAATTAAGGGGAAGTCGCAGCAGGGGTCACTCGTTGAGTCACACGAAACTGCCGCTGTCATCTAGGCGGCCGTGTACAGACTACAACCCAGGGTTTCATGATTGGTTGAACAATGGTCATCCACTTCCTCCCAGATTACATCTGACAACCCCAGCCAAGAAGTCGATGGAACGTCATACACAACCCTTAGGTTTGGCCAAGGCCTGGTAGCGGGTCAGCGGCCCTCACCTTTCCTCAACCCGCCTCCTGTCCCATCCTGTTCCCTCAGCCAGAGAATCTACTATTTGGTCTGGCTCAGAGCCACTAAAAAGCGAGGATGAACAAATTGAGGAGGGAAGTCAGCAGAGACTTCGCAGCGAGTAAATGGGGCCAATATCCCCTCTTCCAGCAGTAGGCGGAAAAGTATAGATTGTTGAGAGTGTCATGGGAGGTCATGTTGTGAGGGTCAGCCTCAGCATTACCAAGACCGGTTTATTGATGACAGCAGTGGACGATGAAAACACAAATAAAGATGATGATAAGCACCGACCGCCCTTGGGTAGCTGGGTGACGGCAAGGCTTTCATCATCGTCAGGAGAAGAGTGGCGTCCACTTGTGCCGTCAGTTCAGCGTGCATCCAACAAGTGGGGGTCGGTGGCCGTGAGTCAGCAGGGTACAGCAGTGTGAGTTCGGGAGCCAAGCGGCCCGGGTAAAAAAACCCCGCTTCGCAGGTCCAACAAAGTAGCGGCACAGGGGCTCAGCGAGGCATCGTCGGCAGTAGACCCTCAGTGCGGAGCGTTGGTGGTAAAATCCGATACTCGGCGGTGTGGCAATTCTTTGCTAAGACACCGGAGGAGCCGAATATGGGTATATGTAGAATCTGTAAGCAGAAAGTGAAGCGTGGCCAGGGAGCTAACGTTGGCACCACGGCCCTGCGTCAACACATGCAGCGTCACCATCCGGTGGCCTGGGAGAAACGTGGCTCAGATGTGGTGGTCCATCCTGCCGCCGCAGCAACAGCAGCAGCAGCAGCGCCCAGTGGCACGCATGCCATTGCAGCCAGTCAAGGCTCCACCACCTCTGCAGAAGGGAGCTGTTTCTCTTTGACATCATCTCCCGGTCCAGATGCTCCTGCTCCTCGCTACTCATGGCGCCAGCAGTCGTTCAGCGAGGCGATTGCAAAGAGACAACAGTATGCGTCCAACCATCCTAAGGTGCAGAAGCTGACCGTACTCCTGTCCAAGTTGTTGGTGCTGCAGTCCCTCCCTTTCCAAATGGTGGACTCTGCACCGTTCAGAGAACTAATGGCTTGTGCCGAGCCGAGATGGAGAGTTCCAAGCCGTAATTTCTTTTCCAAAAAGGCAGTACCAGCACTTCATAAATATGTAGAACAGAAGGTGGGCCAGTCCTTGAGCTTATCGGTTTGTTCCAAGGTGCACGGCAGCGCGGACGTCTGGAGCTGTAACTACGGTCAGGGCCAGTACATGTCCTTTACGGCCCACTGGGTGAATGTGCTTCCGGCCCAGGCACACCAACAACTTGGACAGGAGACGCCGCTTTCTCCTCCACGTTGTCAAACTGCGGCTCCTGCGCCAATGTCCGCCTCCTCCTCCTCCACCACCACCACCATCTCAGCCTCCACAAGTACTGCTCCATCATACCACATGTGTAGGGCACAGCGGTGTCACGCAGTTCTACACCTGGCTTGCCTCGGCGAACGAAGTCACACAGGGAGGAACTGCTCCGCGTCATGCAGCAAGAAATCGATGTGTGGCTTTCTCCGCGCCAACTGCAAATCGGAACCATGGTGACGGACAATGGGAGGAACATGGTGTCCGCGCTGCACCGAGGAGGGATGGTCCATGCGCCCTGCATGGCGCACGTGTTCAATCTGGTTGTGAAAAGGTTCCTGAAGTCTTCCACCGATCTTCAGAAGATTCTGAAAATGGCCAGGAAACTGTGCATGCACTTCATCCATTCCTACAAAGCCAGGAACACCCTCCTCGAGTTGCAGCGGCAGAACGGCCTCCCCCAACACACTCTGATATGCGATGTTTCCACCCGTTGGAATTCCAGCCTGCACATGTTGGACCGACTGTATGAACAGAGAAAGGCCATTAACGATTTTTTGATGATCCAGGCTTGACAGGAGTACTCCCCTGTGTAACTTTGATGTCAGCCAGTGGCAGCTCATGCGTGACACCTGCCGTTTGTTGAGGCCATTCGAGGAGGCCACGTTATTTGTCAGTCGCCAGGACTACGGGATGAATAACGTCATTCCACTGCTTCATGTCCTGGAACAGATGCTGAAAAATCTGTCTGGGCAGGGGACTGGAGACGTGGCGACTACATCTCGCGGCCACATGAGTCCGGTGGGGACTGAAATGGAGGAGGAGGAGGACATTGGAGCAGAAGCATTGTCTGGTGAAATAGTGGATTTTCTACCCAGGTGACAAGAGAGGAGGAGCAGGAGCAGCTGGAGGAGGTAGATGGAGATGAGGAAGACGAGGCAGATGACCCGCAAGCACCGTGGCAGTATACAGTGGAGATGGAGGCAGGGAGCCCCTCGGAGTCACTTGTGCAGATGGCCCGCAGCATGCTGATTTGCCTGGCTAGTGACAGCCGAATAGTCAGCATCCGGCAGAGGGATGACTTCTGGCTCTCCACCCTATTGGACCCTCGCTACCGGTCCAAAATGGGAGCCTTTTTCCCAGCTATTGAGAGGGAGGACAAACTCAAATACTATAGGGAAAATCCTCCGTAGTCAGTTGGCCGCTGCCTATGTGCGGCATCGTCCCTCCTCTGACAGGTCTGACCGGGGGGTTCTTCAGCGCTCACGTACTACTGCCGCGGCTGCTGGGGGAAGGTGGGGGGGTCGGAGCAGTACCAGCTCCATCAGCAGCAACCTAAGTCTGGAGTCACTGATGAGCAGCTTCCTTCACCCGCCTAGTGAGGAGGGCAGTCGCCAGCAGCAGCAGCAGGACCTGGAGCAGACCCTGAACCAACAGGTGGTGGCCTACTTGGACAGCACTCTGCCACCCCAGTTAGAAGATCCGCTGGACTACTGGGCAGCCAAACTGGATGTGTGGCCGCAACTTGCCGAGTTTGCAGTGGAGAAGCTGTCCTGCCCGGCCAGTAGTGTGGCATCAGAGCGGGTGTTCAGTGCGGCGGGGGCCATCGTTACCCCAAGGAGAACCCGCTTGTCCACGGGAAATGTGGAACGACTGACCTTTGTCAAGATGAATCAGGCGTGGATCGCCAGGATTTCCACACACCAATGCCTTAGGCGTCAGACTACATCAGCCATGACGCCTCACCCAAACTGTGAGAAATGAGTCTGGGTTCAAACTACCTGCCTCAGCCACTATTCTGATGCCGCCACCCGCCTGATGCCACACATCTGCTGACAGTTTCTCCATCTGCCACCAACCATCTTTACCACTGGTATTGCCACCCACCTCCACACTCTGTCATTGTGCCACTGTCTGACCTCATGCTGCTGCAGTTGCTGCTGCCGTGACCTCCCCACGGTGTCATTGTGCCCCTCTCTGACCTCATGCTGTTGCTCCTGCCGCCGTCCCCTCCACTCTCTGTCATTGTGCCACTCTGTGGCCTACTCCTGTTTTTGCCACCTCCAGAATGTCATTGTGCCACTGTCTGACCTCATGCTGCTGCTGTGGCTGCTGCCGTGACCTACACACTGTGTCATTGTGCCACTGTCTGACCTCATGCCTGTGCTTGCTGCTGCCGTGACCTATCACGACATGTCATTGTGCCACTGTTCTGACCTCATGCTGCTGCCCTTGCGCAGCCTGTAGTGCTGTGCGTGACCTACACACTGTCCATTGTGCCACCTCTGAACCTCATGCTGCTGCCCTGTGGCTGCTGCCGTGACCACACACTGTGTCATTGTGCCACTGTCTGACCTCATGCTGCTGCTGTGGCTGCTGCCGTGACCTACACACTTGTGTCACTTGTCCTCCACCCCCCACTGTCTGCACTGTGCCTACTCCTGTTTTTGCACCTTCCAGAATGTCATTGTGCACTGTCTGACCTCATGCTGTGCTGTGGCTGCTGCCGTGACCTCACACTGTGTCATTGTGCCACGTCTTGGCCTACTCCTGTTTTTGCCACCTCCGAATGTCATTGTGCCACTGTCTGACCTCATCTGCTGCTGTGGCTCTGCCGTGACCTCACACTGTGTCCATTGTGCCACTGTCTGACCTCATGCTGCTGCTGTGGCTGCTGCCGTGACCTACACATTGTCATTGTGCCACTGTCTGACCTCATGCGCTGCTTGGCTCTGCCGTGACCTACACACTTGTCATTGTCCCCCTCTGTGGCCTACTCCTGTTTTGCCACCTCCAAATGTCATTGTGCCACTGTCTGACCTCATGCTGCTGCTGGGCTGCTCCGTGAACCTACAAAACTGTGTCCCTTGTCCCTGTCTTGACCTCATTTCCGCTGCGTGGTGCTGCCGTACCTACACACTCTGTCATTGTGCCACTGCTAAACCTCATGCTGCCTGTGGCTGTTTCCATGACCTACACACTGTGTCATTGTGCCCCTGTTTTGACCTCATCTGCTGTGTGGCTGCTGCCGTGACCTACCACTCTGTCATTGGGGCCACCGTGGCTTCTTTTTAACCCTTTATGCTGCTGCTTGCTGCTGTGACTCGCCTGACCTACACCTTGTCATTGTGCACTGTCTGACCTCACTGCTGCTGTGCTGCCTGCCATGACCTACACACTGTGTCATTGTCCACTTGTGGCCTACTCTGCTTTCTTTGCCACCTAGAATGTCATTGTGCCACTGTCTGAACTCATGCTGCTGCTGCTGCTGCTGCCGTGAACTCCACACTGGGTCATTGTGCCACTCTTTGGCTACACCTTGTTTTTGAGCCGACCTCCCGAATGCATTGTGCCAACTGTCTGACCACATGCTGCTGCTGGGCGTGTCCTGCAACACTGTGGTCATTGTGCCCCTGTCTGATCTCATCTGCTGCTGTGGCTGCTAGCCGTGACCTCCCCACCCAATCTGTCCCATTGTGCCACTGTCCTGACCCATGTGCTGCTGGCTGTGGCTGCTGCTCATGACCTACACACGTGTCATTGTGCCACACTGTGGCCTACTCCTTTTGTGCCACCTCTAGAATGACTTTGTGTCCACTGTCCTGACCTCATGCTGCTGCTGTGCTGCTGCCAGTGACCTACACACTGTGTCCATTGGCCACTGTCCGAACCTCATGCTGTCTGCTCGTGGCTGCTTGCCGTGACTCTACACACAGTTCATTGTGCCACTGTCGGACCTAAGCGGCTGCTGTGGCCATGCTGCCGTGACCTACACACTCTGTCATTGTGCCTCTGTCTGACCTCATGCTTGCTGCTGTGGCTGCGTGCCATGACCTACACACTGTGTCATAGTGCCACTCTCTGACCATATGCGCTGCTGTGGCTGCTGCCAGTGACCTACACACTCTGTCCCATTGTCCCATTCTGTGGCCTACTCATGTTTTTGCCACCTCCAGAAATGTCATTAGTGACCACTGACTGACCTCCATGCTGCTGCTATGCTGCTGCCCGTGGACCTACCCACCTCATGTCATTGGCCACTGTCTGACCTCCAGCTGGCTGCTGTGGCTGCTGCCGTGAACCTACACACCCTGTCATTGTGCCACTGTCCTGACGCTCAGGCAGCAGCAGTGGCTGTTGCCCTGGACCTAACACAACAGTGTCATTGTGCCACTGTCCTGAACCTCATGCAGCTGCTGTGGCTGCTGCCAGTGACCTCCACACTCTGTCATTTGCCACTGTCTGACCTCATGCTGCTGCTGTGGCTGCCTGCCAGACCTACATACTGTGTCATTGTGCCGCTGTCTGACCTCAACTGCAGCTTTTGCTGCTAGCCATGCACCTACACACTGTTTCATTGTGCCACCTGTTGCTACTCCTTTTTTTGTCCACCTCTAGAATGTCATTTGTTCCACTGTCGACTCATGTGCTGCTGCTGTTGATGCCGACAAATCCACACGTTCATAGTGCCACTCTGTTGCCTACACCTGTTTTTGCCACCTTCAGAATGTCATTGTCCCCTCACTGACCTCATGCTGCTGCCCACGTCGCCTCCACTCTCTGTCATTGTGCCCACTCTGTGGCCATACTCCAGTTTTTGCCACCTTCCAGAATGTCATTGTGCCACTGTCTGACCTCATGCTGCTGCTAGCCTAGTGACTACACACTTGACATTGTGCTCACTGTCACCTCATGCCTGCTGTGTGGTGCATGCCCGTGACCTACACACTCTGTCATAGTGCCACTGCTGTGGCCTATTCCCGTATTTTGCCACCTCCAGAAATGGTCATTGAGCACTGTCTGACCATCATGCTGCTGCTGTGGCTGCTGCCTTGACTACACACTGTGTCATTGTGCCACTGTCCGAACCTCATCTGCAGCTGTGGCTGCTGAGCCGTGACCTACACACTGTGTCAATTGTCACGTGTCTGACCTCATGCTGCTGCTGTGGCTGCTGCCGTGACCTACACACTCTGTCATTGTGTGCCACTGTCTGACCTCATGCAGCTCTCTGTGGTCTGCTGCCGATGACCTACACACTGTGTCAATTGTGCCACACTGTGGCCTATTCCAATTTTTGCCACCACCAGAATGACATTGTGCCACTGTCTGACCTCATGCTTGCTGCTGTAGGCTGGCTGCCGTGACCTACACACTGTGTCATTGTGCCACTCTGTGGCCTATTCCCGTAGGGGTGGTTGCCGGGTTACAGTCCAGAATGTCATTGTGCCACTGTCTGACCTCAGCCCGCTGCTGTGGCTCTGCCTTGACCACACACGTGTCGAATGTGCCACTGTCCCGACCTCATGCTCTGCTGTGGCTGCTGCCTGTGACCTACACACTGTGTCATTGTGCCACTGGTCTGACCGTCAATGCTGCTGCTGTGGCTCTGCCGAGACCTACACACTTCTGTCATTGTGCACTGTCGTGACCTCATGCTTCAGCAGTGGCTGCTGCCATGACCTACACACTGTGTCATTGTGCCACTGTCTGACCTCATGCTGCTCGCTGTGGCTGCTGCCGTGACCTACAACTCTGTCATTGTGCCACTGTCTGACCTATGCTGCTGCTGTGGCTGCTGCCATGACCACACACTGTGTCATTGTGCCGCTGTCTGACCTCATACTGCTGCTGTGGGCTGCTTGCCATGAACCTACACACTGTGTCATTGTGCCACTCTGTGGCCTACTTCCTATGTTTTGCCACCTCTATAATGTCATTGTTCCACTGTCTGACCTCATGCTGCGGTCGCTGTTGAAATGCCGTCAACATCCACACTGTGTCATTGTACCACACCTTTGGCCTACTCCTGTTTATTGCCACCATCCAGAATGTCAATGTTGCCACTGTCCCTGGACCTCATGCTGCAGCTGGCCGGTGACCTGCACACTGTGTCATTGTGCAGACTGTCCTGACTCAAGCTGGCTGCTGTGGTGCTGCCGTAACTCACACTCTGTCATTGTCCACTGTCTGACCTCATGCCTGCTAGCTCGTTGGCTGCCAGCCATGACCTACACCACTGTACATTGTGCCACTCTGTCGGCCTACACCTTTTTGTGCCACCTCTAGAATGTCATCTGAGTCACTGTCTTACTCATTCCTGCTGCTGTGAGCTGCTAGCGGACCTACACACTGTGTCATTGTGGCACTGTCCGACCTCATGCTGCTGCTCGTGCCAGCTGCCGTGACCTACACACAGTGTCCATTGTGCCACTGTCTGACCTCATGCTGCGCAGTGCTGCTTGCCGAGTGGACATACAACACTCTGTCATTGTGCCACTGTCTGACCTCATGCTGCTGCTTGGCTGCTGCCATGACTAACACACTGGTCATTGAGCCACTCTGTGGCCTATTCCCGTTTTTGCCACCGTCCCGAATGTCATTAGGTAGCCACTGTCTGACCTCATGCTGCTGCTGTGGCTGCTGCCGTGAACCTACACACTGTGTCTTTGTGCCACTGTCTGACCTCATGCTGCAGCTGTGTGCTGCTGCCGTGACCTACACACTGTGTCATTGTCCCACTCTGTGGCCTACTCCTGTTTTGCCACCCTAAATGTCCACTTTGTGCCACTGTCAGACCTCTGCTGATGCATGCTGCTGTGGATGCGGCCATGACGCAGTACACACAGTGTCATTGTGCGCTGTCTGACCTCATACTGCTGCTGTGGGGCTGCTGCCAGTGGACCTACACACTGAGTCATTGGTCCACACTGAGGGCCTACTCCTTTTTTTTGCCACCTCTAGAATTGTCCATTGTTCCACTTCTGACCTCATGCTGCTGCTGCTGTTGATGCCGTCAACATCCACATCTGTGTCATTGTGCCACTCATTGCCTACTCCTGTTATTTTGCCACCTCCAGAATTCATTGTGCCACTGTCCTGACCTCCTGCTGCTGCTGCCGGTGTCCTGCACACTGTGTCATTTGTTCCCCTAGTAGACCTCATGCTGCTGCTGTGGCTGCTGCCGTGACCTCCACACTCTGTCATTGTGCCACGTGACCTGACCTCATGCGCAGCTGTTGACTGCTGCCATGACTAGCACACTGTGTCATAGTGCCACTCCTGTGGCCTACTCCTTTTGTGCACCCTAGAATGACATTGTGTCACTGGTCCTGACCTCATGCTGCGTGCTGTTGCAGCTGTCCGTGACCTACACACTGGTCATTGTGCCACTGTCCGACCTCAAGCTGCCTTCAGTGCTGCTGCCATAGGACCTACACACTGTGTCATTGTGCACACTCGTCTGACCTCATGCGGCTGCTGTGGCTTGCTGCCGTGACATACACACTCGTCATTGTGCCTCTGTCTGACCTCATGCTGCTGCTGTGGCTGCTGCCAATGAC
This sequence comes from Phyllomedusa bahiana, assembly GCA_025379985.1. Taxonomy (NCBI): domain Eukaryota; kingdom Metazoa; phylum Chordata; class Amphibia; order Anura; family Hylidae; genus Phyllomedusa; species Phyllomedusa bahiana. The sequence goes on from JAODAL010034351.1 coordinate 22,810, forward strand.
CTAGCAAACACTGTGTCATTGTGCCCACTCTGTGGCTATTCCCATTTTTGCCACCATCCAGAATGTCATGTGCCACTGTCTTACCTCATGCAGCGCTGTGGCTGCTGCCCGAACCTTCACACACTCGTGTCATTGTGCCCACTGTCCGACCTCAATGCTGCTGCTGTGGCTGACTGCGTGACCTTACACACTGTTGATCCTTGTCCCACTCCTGTGGCCTCCTCCTTTTTTTGCCACCTCTAAATGTCCAATTGTGCCACCTGTCTGACCTCATGCTGCTGCTGCTGCTGTTGATGCCGTCAACTCCAACACTGTGTCATTGTGCCACTCTTTGGCCTACTCCTGTTTTTCCAACCTCCAGAATGTTCATTGTTGCCACTGTCTGACCTCATGCTGCATCTGCCGTGGACCTCACACTGGTCATTGTGCCACTGTCTGACCTCATGCTGCTGCTGAGTGGCTGCTGCCCAATGACTACACACTGAGTCCCCCTTGTGCCACTCTGTGGCGTACTCCTTTTTGTTCCAACCCTCTAGCATGTCAGTTGTGCCACTGTCTGACCTCATGCTGCTGCTGTAGCTGCTGCCGTGACCTACACACTGTGTCATTGATGCCACTGTCTGATCCCTCATGCTGGCTGCAGTTGCAGCTGCCGTGACCACACACCTGTCCCATGTGCACTGACTGAACCTCATGCTACTATGTGGCTGCTGCCAAGACCTACACACGTGTCATTGTGCCACTGTCTGACTCATGCTGCGGCTGAGGCTCGCTGCCCGTGACCTACACAATCTGTCATTGTGCCACTGTCTGACCCTCATGCTGCGCTGTGGCTGCTGCCATACACCTACACACTGTGTCATTGTGCCGCTGTCCTGACCATACTGCTGCCTGTGGCTTGCTGCCAAGACCTACACACTGTGTAATGTGCCACTCTGTGGCCGACTCCTTTTTTTGGCCACCTCATAAATGTCATTGTTCCCCTGTCCTGACCTCATGCTGCTGCTGCCTGATGTAATGCCGTCAACTCCACACTGTCATTTGTGCCACTCCTTTGGCCACTCCTGTTTTTTGCCACCCTCCAGAATGTCAATAGAGCCCCTGTCTGACCTCATGCTGACAGCTGCCCGTGACCTCACCACGTGTGTCATTGTGCAACTGTCGACCTCATGCTGCTGCTGTGGATGCCTGCCGTGACCTCCTCCTCTGTCAACGTGCACTGTCTGACCTCATTGCATCTGCTGTGGCGCTGCCATGACCTACACACTGCGTCATTGTGCCACTCTGTTGCCACTCTTATTTTGTGCCACCTCTAGAAGTCATTGTGTCCCCTTCTGACCTCATGCTGCTGCTGCTGTTGATGCGTCAACTCCAATGTGTCATTGTGCCACTCCTTGGCCTACTCCTGTTTTTACCACCTCCAAAATGTCATTGAGTGCCACTTCACTCCCTGACCTCATGCTGCTGTGATGCCGCCGTCACCATCCACGCTCTGTCACTGATTGTTTGCCACCTTAAGCCTCCAGCTTGTTTTTTTTCCAGCTGTCGCTAGGCCATGACATTATCAGGCAACATTCCCCCTTCAGTTTTTTTGGTCAGTTTTTGCCCTTTTAAGTGCCCAGGGAATTGTTAATTAGTGAAGCGATTCAAAGACCAGCTGCAGTCATAAGCGTGTCATACAAAAACACAACATTGTATGAAGACCCAACCAAGCTCCCACTGCATATGTAATCATGGCGCCAATGTTCTAGCAGCCCCTGCAGGCTCGGTGCAGCCCTGGAAATAGCTGTTTTTAAAGTATTTCGGAACGTAGTTATTTATTGTCGGGAAATTTGGCGAAGTGAGCGAACCGAATCTCGAGAAATTCGCCCATCTCTAATCCTGAGGCCGTGGACTTGAAGAACCATTTCAGTGTGAGAAGTATGGTTATAATCAGCAACAAGCTGCTTTTCAAGTAGTGTTGTGTCCCCTTATAGACCTGGCTGTCTTTATGGTTTGTCCATTGTAATCTGCTTACTCTATCATCAACATTACTTATAGCTTTCTCAGACGATTATTTTAATGTGATTCATCTATCATAAAATTTCGTGTTTGCACATATATATTTATAACTTATACTACAGTTGGGGAGCAAATAAGAGCAAGATGTCATGTACAGAAGATTGCCCTTTTACAAAAGGACTGACATCACATATATCTTCAGTATATCTTCCACAGTAAACATTACCTTCTGAAAGAAAGACATTAAACATGTAAAATTGTAATTACAAGTCCACAAAAGTCTCCACCTGAACGTCTTTTCTCGTTTCTTTCTTGCAGACATATACCATTGTTCTTAGCGAATCCTGTGACATAAATGCTTAAAAGACTTTTAAAACCCGGCCAATTTACTCACTAATACATTTATAACCACAATGTTTTCCACTTGAAGTAAAATGTCCTGATTTTCCCTGAGCACAAAAGTAAAGAGATGCATTTTGAAAAGACCAGCACTATTGTAGTTTTTAAGGAGTCCCTAGGGTATTAATTACTGATCTTCACATGACTGTACATTACCCAAGGCCTCTCTACTTTAAAATAGATTTCATTTTTACTCTGTATTGATCACTAGAACTGAAAATCAAGATGATGAAGCCATACTTTGCCTAATAGCTATTATGTATCCTAAAATATACCACACAGGATGGATGATCTGTTCCCTTTTTAGAATTTGAATCTTATAATACACAATATAATTAGAGATGGGCGAATTTCCCGAAATTCGTTTCGTTCACTTCGTCGAATTTCTCGGCAAAAAAGAACTTTGTTCCGAATTACTTTGGGACGAATCACGTTAAAAACAGCTATTTCCAGGCTGCACAGAGCCTGCAGGGTGCTGTAGAACATTGTGCCATGCTTAAATATGCAGAGGGAGCTTGGTTTGGTCTTTATACAATGTTGTGTTTTAGTATGACACGCACATGACTGCCGCCGCTATTAGAATCGCTTAACTCTAAAATTCCCTGGGCACTTAGGAGGGCAAAACTGACCAAAAAAACTGAAATGGGAATGTTGCCTGATAAAGTCATGCCAGAGAAGCTGGAAAAAAACAAGCTGAGAGCTCAGGTGGCAACATTAGTGACGGAGCGGGAGGGAGGGCGGCAGCCACAGCAGCAAGGTCAGACAGTGGCACAAAAATTTCTGGGGGGGCAAAAACAGGAATAGGCCACAAAGTGCACAATGACACAGGGGTTATCCGCAGCACCCCCACAGCGCAGGGGTCAGACAGGGGCAAAAATTAACCAGTGTGGGAGGTCACGCGCAGCCACAGCACAGCATGAGGTCAACAGGGGCAAAAGAATTCTGGGGGGTGGCAAAAACGGATAGCCACGGTGGGACAATGAACAGGTGGGGGCAGGGCGCACAACAGCAGCAGCATGGGGCGGCATGGCACAATGACTTCGGAGGTGGCAAAACAGGATTGGCCACAGAGGGGGCAATGACACAGTGAAGGTCAGGGCAGCACCACAGCAGCACTGGGGTCAAACATGGCCAATGACACAGTGTGAGGCCGGGCAGAAGCCACACACAGCATGAGGTCAACAGTGGGACAAAAAACAGTGGGGGTCCGGCAGAGCCAAGTACACATGGGGGTCAACAGGGGCACAATCAAAATTCGGGGGGAAAAAAAGGAGTAGGCCACAATGGGACAATGACACAGTGGGGGAGTAAGGCAGCAGCCACATAGCAGCTGGGGGCAGCAGGGCACAATGACATTCTGGAGGGGGCAAAAACAGATACCACAAGGGGGACAATGACACAGTGTGGGGGTCAGGCAGCACCACACAGCAGCATGAGGTCGGGCAGTGCAAATCACATTCTGGATGGCAAAAACATAGTGGGGCACAGAGGGACAATACACGTGGAAAGGTTACGGCAGCAGCCACGCAGCAGCATGAGGTCAACAGTGGCTTAATGACACAGTGTGAGTCACGGCAGCACCACACGTACATGAGGTCGGCAGGGCACAATAAAATTCTGGGGGTGGCAAAAACATGAGTGGCCACAGAGTGGGAAAAGGACCGGTGGAGGTCCGGCAGCAGCCATAGCAACATGAGGTAAACATGGCACAAGACGAGTGTGGGGGGCAGGGCCGCAGCCACAGCATAGCGACAGGCAGGGCACAACACTTTTCTGGAGGGGCAAAACAAAAGTGGGCCACAGATTGGACAGGACACAGTGGGGAGGTCACGGCAGCAGCCACACCAGCATGGGGGCAGACAGTGCAAAAATGACAGAGGGGAGGCCGGCCAGCCACCGCAGCACATGGGGTCAACAGTGGCACAATCACATTCTGGGGGGGGGGGGGAAAAAAACAGAGTAGGGCCAAGAGGGGACAATGACACAGTGGGGGAGGTCACGGCAGCAGCCACACAGCAGCATAATCAACATGGCACAATACAGAGTGGGGGAGGTTCCACGCAGCGCCACAGCAGCAGCATGGGGTTAGCAGGGCACAACACTTTCTGAGTGGCAAAAACGGGATAGGCCACAGAGTGGGACAAGACACATTGGAGGCACGGCAGCACCACACCAGCATGAGTCAGACAGTGGCACAATGACAGAGTTGGGGGTCACGGCAGCAGCCACAGCACAGCAGAGGTCAACAGTGGCACATAAATTCTGGGGGTGGCAAAAACAGAGAAGGCCACAGAGGGCAAAAAAAAGGGGGGGGGGAAAGTGAAAAAAAAAAAAATGAGGTAAGAGGGCACTCAATTTTTGGAGGTGGAAAAAAACAGGGGGCCCAAGAGTGGAAAATGACAAAGTGGGGGGGGCCACGAGCACCCCCCCCAAAAAAAAACAAGAGGTAAACAGGGGCACAATGACAAGGTAAGGGGGGGGAAAACCGTCCCGGAAAAAGATGGTTGGGTCAGATGGAAAAACACACAGATTTGGGGCATCGGGCGGGGGGGCATCAAAAAGGGCCGAGGCAGTAGTTTGAACCCAACTCATTTCTCACAGTTGGGGGGCGTCATGGCTGATTATTCTGACCCAAGGCTTTGGGGTGTTGAAATCCTGGCCATCCACGCCTGTTTCATCTTGAAAAAAGGTCAGTCGCCACATTCCCGTGGACAAGCGGATCCCTTTGGGTTTTTAAAAACAAGGCCCCCCCCGCTTTTACACCCCTCTGACCCACACTTTTGGGCCGAGCAGACAGCTTCCCACTGCAAACTGGGAAATTGGGGCCACCATCCAGTTGCTGCCCAGATCCAGGGGATTTTCAAACGGGGGTGGCAGATCTGTCCAATAGGCCCCCACCTTTTTGGTTTGGGGTCTGCTTCGGGTCCTGCTGCCCCGCTGTTTCGACGCCCTCCCACAAGGCGGGTGAAGGAAGCGCTCACATGACTCCAGACTTAGTTGCTGCGAGGGAGCTGGACTGCTCGTCCCCCCCCACCTTTCCCCGGCACCGCGGGAGTAGTACGTTAGCGCTGAAGAACCCCCCGGGCAACCGCAGAGGAGGGACGAAGCCGCCAAAGGGACGGCCAAAGACTACGGGGGATTTCCCTATAATTTTTGGGTTTTTCCTCCCTCCAATAGCGGGAAAAAGGCTCCCCTTTTTGAAAGGAACAGGGTCCAATAGGGGGGAGAGCCGAAGCATCCCTCTTCCGTATCACTATTCGGCTGTCACTAGCCAGGAAATCAGCATCTGCGGGCCATCTGCACAAGTGACCCGAGGGGTCCCCGCCTCCATCCCACTGATACTGCCCCGTGCTTCGGGTCTCGCCTGTCTTCCTCACTCCATCACCCCCCCACCTCCGCCCTCCTCTCTTTCCCGGGGAGAAATCCACCATTTTACCAACAATGCTTCTGCTCCAATTTCCTCCCCCCTCCATTTTATCCCCACGGACTCATGTGGCCGCGACATGTATTTGCCACTCTCCCCCCTGCCCAGACAGATTTTTTTAGCATCTGTTCCGGGCTGAAGCAGTGGAATGACTTATTTATCCCGTAGCCCCGACAAATAACATGGGCCCCCTCAATGGCCCCAACAAACCAGGTGCAAGCATGAGCCCACGGGTGACATCAAAGTTACAAGGATACCCTGCCCCTGGATCATCAAAAAACGTAATGGCCTTTCTCTGTTCATACAGCGGTCGAACATTTCAGGGGAATTTCAACGGGGAAAAACCATATCAAGTGTGTGGGGAAGGCCCTTCTGCCATGCAACTCGAGGGGTTGTTCCTGGGTTTTGTAGGAATGGATAAGTCATGCCATTTTCCCCGGCCATTTTTAGAACTTCTGAAGATCGGGGAAAACTCAGGAACCTTTTCACAACCAATTTAACACCGGGGCCCTGCAGGCCATGACCATCCCTCCTCGTGCAGCGCGGGCACCATGTTCCCCTTTATTGTCCGTCACCATTTCCGATTTGCAATGGGCCGGGGAAAGCCACACAAAAAATTTCTTCTGCTGACGCGGGGCAATTTCCCCCCCTGTGGACTTTTTTTCGCCGAGGCAAGCCCGGTGTAAACGCTGACACCCCTTTCCCTACACTGTGGTAAACGGAGCATATGTGGGGGCTGAGATGGTGGGGGTGGTGAGGAGGAAGAGGGACATGGTTTCAGGGGCCGCATTTTTACAACTGGAGGGAAAAAGGGGTCTCCGTCCAAGTTATGGGGGCCTGGCCCGGAACACATCACCCAGTGGGCCGTAAGGACTGACGCCCCGACCGTAGTTATGCTCCAACGTCCGCGCTGCCGTCACCTTTGGAAAAAAAACCGATAACTCAAGACTGGGCCCCCCTTGTGTCAATATTTATGAAGTCTGACTGCCTTTTTTTAAAAAAAAATTTCAGCTTGGAATCTCCATCTCAGCTCGGCACAGCCATTAGTTCTTGAACGTGCAGATCCCCCATTTGAAAGGGAGGACTGCAGCACCCAAAAACTTTTACAGAGTACGGGCAGCTTTTCACCTTAGGAGTTGACCATACTGTTTATCTCTTTGCAATCGCCTGCTGAAAGACTGCAGGCCCATGATACGAGGACAGGGCATCTGGATTTGGGGGGATGTAAAAAAAACACCCCTTCTGCAGAGGTAGGGACCTTTAATGGCTGCAATGGCATGCGTGCCACTGGGCACTGCTGCTGCTGTTGCTGTACCACCACATCTGCTGTACCACCACATCTGAGCCACGTTTCTCCCAGGCCACCGGATGGTGACGCTGCATGTGTTGACGCAGGGCCGTGGTGCCAACGTTAGCTCCCTGTCCACGCTTCACTTTCTGCCCACGATTCTACATATACCCATATTCGGCTCCTCCGGTGTCTTAGCAAAGAACTGCCACACCGCCGAGTATCGATTTTAACCGCCAACGCTCCACACTGAGTGACTACTAACGCCGCTGCCTTGCTGAGCCCCTGTGCCGCTACTTTCTTGGACCTGCAAAGTGGGTTTTTTACCCCGTGGCCGCTTTGCTCCCGACCTCACACTGCTGCTACCCTGCTGACTCACGGCCACACAACCCACTTGCTGGCTGCGCCGCTGCCTGACGCGCAAGCTGACGCCCCTCTTCTCCTGACGATGATAAGCCCTTGCCTCACCCGGCTCCCAAGTGCGGTCAGCTACATCATCATCTATTTGTGTTTCATCGTCACTGCTGTCCTCATCACCGGTCTTGGTATGTAGAGGCGACCCCTCACAACATGACCTCCCATGCCACTCTCCACATCTATACTTTGCCGCCTACTGCAAGAAGCAGGGGATATTGGACCCATTTCTTCGCTGCCAAGTAGCTGCTGACTGCCCTCCTCAAATTGTTCATCCTCGCTATACAGTGGCGCTGAGCCCAGACCACATAGTAGATCTCTGGCTGAGGGAACCGGATGGGACAGAGGCGGTTGAGGACAGGTGAGGGCCGCTGACCCGCTCCCGGGCCATGCCAACTAAGGGTTGTGTCTGACGTTCCCACCGACTCTTGGCTGGGGTTGTCAGATGTCATCTGGGAGGAAGTGGATGACCTAGTCAACCAATCAAGAACCATTGGGTTGCTAATCAGCACACGGCCGCTAGATGACAGCGGCAGTTGTGGCCTCACCGAGTGACCCCTTCTGCGACGTCCCCTTGCTGTGCTGCGACCTGGGCCTGCCCAGGAATATTTGTGCCTCTGCCACTCGCAGGTGAAGAGCCTGCCACCTCTCTATCTGACATACTGTTTGTTCTAAAATGTACAGACACTGTTTGATGAAGATATCTGTATATGATAAATACCCACCCTGTATTTGACTACAAATGAACCCACTAAAAAGCTTGGGTAACCCTTGGATATAAATTGTGCTCCACAAATGGGCAGGAAAAATTTACTTGTATGTGCAGTTTAAAAACTCTGTGTATTTTACTGAATGTAAAGGCTTAATTAACCTTCGGATATGAATTATGCTACGGAATTTCTTCTGTGGCCGTGAAAAATAAAGTTTCTTTTACAGAGTGCAACTGCAGAAAAATACTTAGTTAACCCTTGGAGGTAAATTGCGCCAAAGAATTGAGCAACCACAAACTACTAGCTTTGTAGCGTGTTTTTACACCACACAACAAGAGATAAAATTGTAATTAACAGTTGCTTGTGAATTAGGCTACAGGAAAAATGTATATATTTTGGCGGTGAAAATGACGGTTTCTTGTAGTCATCACAGCTGAAAAACAATGCTTAATTAACCCCTGGATGTAAATTGGCCAAAGAATTGAGCCACCACAAACTATTAGCTTTGTAGCGTGTTACAATGCGGTGTTTTTTACGCCACACAACAAGAGATAAAATTGTAATTAACCTTTGCTTGTGAATTAGGCTACAGGAAAAATGTATATATTTTGGCGGTGAAAATGATGGTTTCTTGGAGTCACCACAGCTGAATAACAACGCTTAATTAACCCCTGGATGTAAATTGCGCCAAAGAATTGAGCAGCCAAAAATGAAGTTGTATTTGTATTGTAAAAACGCTGTTTCTTTAAATGAATACAACAGGAACAGGCTTAAATCCCCCTTGGATATTAATGTGCTGTGAGCAGATAGCATTAAAATGTATATTCAGCTGCAGTGGACGCACACTGGATTTCAGATCCAATACCCCAAAAAAACAGAAATAGAACATTAAGAGAAGCAGTCTCTGAGACAAGCTGAGACACCCCACAAAAATCGCTGTATAAAAATCAGTTCTTCAGTAACAATCAGCCGCAGCAGCACCTTCCCTGATCAGTACAGTGAGAGCGGTATGAGCTCCCAGCGTCGCGCCCGGACTTATATAGTGCGGTGACATCACAGAATCCCGCCGGTCTCTGATTGGCTTCATCTCTGCACATGTCATGTAGGCTATGCCCTTCTTCCTCCCAGAGTTCTTTGCCCCATGTAACGCCATGTGCTCGCAGCCATTTTATCAATGAAAAGCACACTTCGTTCACCCGAAGTACCCCAAACTTCGACTTTGTTCAGAACCGAAGTTTTCCTGAAATTCTAAACGAATTCCACTTCGTTAGAAACTATTCGCACATCTCTAAATATAATGAATCCATTCAGATTTTTAATTACTCTATGTCCATTATGTTGTTGAAGTGATCTATTTTACAGTCACAACTTTTTCATATTTCATATATCAATGATTAATTGTTGTAGTACTTTGTCTCATACACAATTAAAATATTTTTTTTTATATTTGCTACACTTATTTTTATATGTTCTGTGTGTAGCTTATAAAACTTATTTTCAATCATCGTTTTGGGAAATTCAGGGTTAAAAGAAGGGGCTAGAGAACCAGATCTATTAGTGAGAGTTTCTTAGCTTGTGTTGCTGCCTTTTTCCTGTTCTTCCATGTTGGAGCCATAACAGCATATACTTGTGTAATTTGTTAATGATATTTGGAAGTGGTTTGGGTCTTGTAATGTTAGATTTTTTTGCTATACTTGTTCTTTTGAGCTCATGTCTATGAAACGTATTTGACTTTTGAAATGTCATTAATTTTCCTATTTCCTACTCATGGACTTGGCAATTAATGTGATGAGCTGTAATATTCTTTATTAGAGAAATGAGTATGGCTTATTTCTGTTTGTTGTCTGTTTGTTTTTCCTTTTCTTTTTTTTCTGACACAAGTGTATACTTCCTTCATGTTTACAAACAGTGTTATGTCTCTATTTGAAAACAATCAAAATTCATTGATAAAAAAAAAAATAATAATAATAATATTGGAAGTGTTGACAACACTCTTTTTTTGGTTAGTATGCATGGGGAAATAACTGCCTCCATTTTGGTTGCACACTCCACCCATCTTTCCTGGCAGGTTTTAACTAGAACAGAGTATACCTGATATCTGTTTACCCTGATAAGTTTGGAGACCTGGTTCATGTATGAACAGAGGCAAGTATTTTTAAGAAATAGGGTCCTATCTGAAATAGGGTCACTTTGCTTTGGCAGGTGGGCTCACATAGTTTGATCAAAAAGATTGCTAAGAAACTCACATTTTCATGCATCTTAGACACAGCAATAATGCACTTTAATCACTATCCACTACATGGTCATCATTTTTTTACTTTTAATTTTTTTACTCCTGCCTTCTAAAAGCCAATTTTTTTGTTCCATCTACATATACAAATGAGGACTTGTTCTTTGCGGAAAAATATGTATCATGTGCCATAGACCATTAAAAGTAATGTACTTGGAAACCAAAAAAAAAAAAAAAACTGTGGGGTGAAATGTGAACAAAAACTTACTTGCACCATGTTTGTGGAGTTTTGTTTTTATGGCATTCACGTTTTGGTATAAATGATGCATTGTTTGTACTCTGTAGGTCAGTACAATTCCAGTGATATAAAACACACAGCTTTTTGTTATGTTTTAGTACTTTTTAAAAAATAACCTTCTCTTTCTTTAATTTAGCGCTGCAGAGCCATTTTCTGCAACCAATAACCTTTTTGTTCTTCCATGGACCTGAGTGAGGATGCGTGTTTTGCATGCTGAAGTGTCGTTTTTATTGGTACCACTTTGAGATAAATGACACTTTTTGATTACTTTTTATTCTAATTTTTTTTTTTTTGAGCAATGAAATGACCAAAAATGTAATTTTGCTGTTTGAATTTTTTTTCTTCTACTTTGTTCAGTGTATGGGATGAATTATGTTATGTTTTAAGATGCGGCAATACAAATTAGGTGTACTTTTTTTTTTTTTTTTTGTAAAATGGTAAAATGGGGGGTTATTTGAACATTAAATTTTTTTATATACTTTTAAAACAGACTACTTAATCACTAGGATCCTGGAGCAGGAAGAAATGGAAGCGCTTACATGAGAGCTATGGAAACCTTCATTAGGCTTTCAGCCCTGGTAACTGATTGGCACCCTGCAATCTTGTAAAATATGGTTCCATTGTGGGAAGGAAAGGTGTGTGGCATCTAAATGCTATATTTACTATTTTGCCATAGGCAAACTTAAACTCTATCAGTTCTCTATCTGATAGATAGAACTAATATAGTGATCAAAAGTCACTCTCTGTTCTCTTGCGAGATTCCCAATTTTTTGGAGATTATGTGGCATCTAAATGAGCACAGCCCTAGTCATGCACCCAAGCAACCAGGTTGGCCACCAGCAATTCTATAGTGTCTGCATTTACTGCCATACACATAGTAATAAAAATAAAAGTATAAAACACCCAAATCCATAAGCTTATATAAATTAGCCTATTTATTATTAATAATAATAATAATAATAATTAATAATAATAATAATAATACTCATACAACCTGGACAACCCCTGTAACCTGTGTGCAGTTATGTACTAAGCAGTTGCTCTCCTTAAAGGGGTTGACTCGCTACATTGATTCATCTTCAGTCCTGTTTTCTTGATTTCATTTTGAATTCAGGAGTGGTTTATTGGCTTCTACTAGGCTGAAGTGATGAGGACAGCAGGTCTGTAGCTATTGCAACCAGTGCTGAAAGCTTATCAGGAGAGATCTAACAGGTCTGTAGCGACCTGAGGCGCTGAGGCAGTCCATACAAGAAGGGATATGTCAGAAAAGGTAGGATACTGTTAATGGACACATATTGAAAAATGACTTGTTTTTGCAAGATCTTTAACATAAAAAGCAATCCTTGTAGTGAGACAACTCCTTAAAGAATAGTCGGTGTGTGGGTGATTATTTATTAGTATTCTACCCCATGTAGCAGTGGAGCTTTTTTGCCTGCTATTCTAAAAGTATTTCTGACCTTATTTTGTCAGGATAATAATTGCAGTCACTTTATTATCTTACTGCAGTTGTCATGTCAAATAGATTCTGCTTAGCAAAGTAACTCATCCCCTTAGACAGTAGCAATATATTACACAGGAGACCCTCTGTGCAGCACTACAAAGGCTTGCAGCTTGTCTTTTAGTTGCCAGCCTAATAAAACCTTAGCAGCCTTCAGCCGCTTTGTTTCTTCTGCAAAACAACCAGCTCATATCTGATGTCCAAGCCCAGTCTTCACTACACAGCATAATATCACTTGTTACTGACATCCCACATAATTTATTACCCTACTCTTTTATTGTTACCAAAACCCAGGGCTCCTTCCACTCAATATGGTAATACAGTGTACTGTCATCACAAGTTGTGTCCTAATTCTAGCACTCAATTCTTCCTGGTCCTTTGCCTTTTCCTGCATCTCCCTTCATGGTGATCAGCCTAAATGACTCCCACTCCTCTAAGCAGCCACAGCAACCCAACATGAAAATAAAACAGAGTAAACATGTATGCAGTGTTGTGCTTCGGTTTGGAGCAATGTTAAATTGGGCCTGAACCAGAAGTGACGTTGGAGTGGAAACAGTGCTGCAGTGGGAGCATAACCATACTGGATGTTTGACAGAATGGTAATTTAACTGCTACAAAAATAGAAAAACCTCTAGCCCTAATTTAGGACTACAGTTAGGATTAGGGACAGGATTAGGCTTGGAGTTGGAGAAAAATTCTGGTTTAGGTTGCCTTGAACCCAATTTTTTTTTAAAGGTTTATTCAAGCCAGAGTCTTATTCCAGCTACGCTGCATATACATAGTATATGGATTACGTTCCTTTATGTACATCACAGAAATCACCCTTTTAGTGATATACTAGTGCATCTAAAAAAATTAGACTATCACTGAAAAGATAATTGATATCAATAATTTAAGTCAAATAGAGAAACCCATATATTGTATAGACTCATTACAGTATAAATTACATGGTTCAATATTATACATTTGTGAGCCCTCTAACAAATAAAAAGAGTCCTGGCAAACCCCTTTAATTTTCTTTCAATGATATTCTAATTTTTGAGATGCACCAGTAGATCCAACTTTCTTTAAATTGGAAACAAATCCTTTCTGACACTACTGCAACAGTGTTACTATGCTTTCTACTCAGAAATCCTGATCCAGATCGTATAAACCTATATTTCACAGAGCTCAACTTCTCTCCCTCTATCACATCCTGCTCTCAGAGAGGATAGCATAAACCACCTGACAGGTTCACTTTAGTTTATAAAAAAAAAGTACATGGAAACATTCTAGTCAAGGGGTTGTCTCACTTTAAGGATTGATTTTTATGTTAAAGATCTTGCAAAAACAAGTCACTCTGCAATATGTGTCCATTAACAGTGTTGTACCTATTCTGAGAAATCCCCTCTTGTATGGGATGCACCAGATCATCAGGTCACTATAGCTACAGACATGTTTACTCTCTCATGATAGGATGCCAGGACTGTTTGCTATAGCTAAAGACTTGGCTTCTACTGCAGCCTAGTAGAAGACAGTAAAAATGCCCCTGAATTCAAAATGAAACCAAGAAAACAGGACTGAGGTAAGATGAACCGATGAACCCCTTTAAAGTAAGCATGCTCTAATTTAGTCAGATCCTTACTCAACAAGGAAACGCAAAAATGTCCTCCTCAAATTAGAGTGGCAGAACCCATGTCAGCATCAATTTTCCACATGTTGGAACTTGATGCTATGCTTGTTGGACAGATCTCATGAGCATCACAGAGTTGTAAATACAATATCAATGCCTCAGGCAGCACAGTAGGGAATGAAGGTTTAAAGCTAGACCGCTGGCAGTTTATCAGGTGTCGCATACCTGCCATAACCTTAGTCCTCTGGAGAAAGGGTTGACACCTTCAGTTATGCTATTTTGAGAAATTTCTACAACCAGTGGTAAATAGAGGTTCTCAGTATTTACACCCAAAGCAGAGGAAATATGATTTTAATTTTCTAGAAGTTTCTTTAACCTCTTAAGGACAGTGTTCAGTGCATGGGATACATAATATATATATATATATATATATATATATATATATATATATATATATATATATATATATATATATATATATATATATTTATATAATTTTATATATATATTTATCACTCACCGGCCACTTTATTAGGTACACCTGTCCAACTGCTCGTTATACACTTAATTTCTAATCAGCCAATCACATGGCGGCAACTCAGTGCATTTAGGCATGTAGACATGGTCAAGACAATCTCCTGCAGTTCAAACCGAGCATCAGTATGGGAAAGAAAGGTGATTTGAGTGCCTTTGAACGTGGCATGGTTGTTGGTGCCAGAAGGGCTAGTCTGAGTATTTCAGAAACTGCTGATCTCCTGGGATTTTCACGCACAACCATCTCTAGGGTTTACAGAGAATGGTCCAAAAAAGAAAAAACATCCAGTGAGCGGCATTCCATGTCGGGCAGAATGCCTTGTTGATGCCAGAGGTCAAAGGGAATGGGCAGACTGGTTCGAGCTGATAGAAAGGCAACAGTGACTCAAATTGCCACCCGTTACAACCAAGGTAGGCAGAAGAGCATCTCTGAACGCACAGTACGGCAAACTTTGAGGCAGATGGACTACAGCAGCAGAAGACCACACCGGGTGCCACTCCTTTCAGCTAAGAACAGGAAACTGAGGCTCCAATTTGCCCAAGCTCATCGAAATTGGACAGTAGAAGATTGGAAAAACGTTGCCTGGTCTGATGAGTCTCGATTTCTGCTGCGACATTCGGATGGTAAGGTCAGAATTTGGCGTCAACAACATGAAAGCATGGATCCATCCTGCCTTGTATCAACGGTTCAGGCTGGTGGTGGTGGTGTCATGCTGTGGGGAATATTTTCTTGGCACTCTTTGGGCCCCTTGGTACCAATTGAGCATCGTTGCAACACCTTGTGGAATCTATGCCACGAAGAATTGAGGCAGTTCTGAAGGCAAAAGGGGGTCCAACCCGTTACTAGCATGGTGTACCTAATAAAGTGGCCGTGTGAGTGAGTGTATATATATATATATATTATTTAACAGATCAGACATTTTCAGATGCTATGATAGCGAATATGTGTAACTTTTTTTTATTTTTTTATTTGTAAAATGGCAAAAGGGGGGGTGCTTAATTTAAACAGCCTAATGCATTGTATAGACAACGTATTAGGGTGAACCAATATGGCAGTTTCACCACTTCCTGCCAGGAAGTAGTGAAACAAAAAAAACATGGCGGCAACAGAAGGCTTCCAGCTGCCATATTAAGCATTAGGGATACAGTGATTTCGTAAATGATGTCCCAGTCGGAGTAAGAAATGGTATGCGGCACCATTTTTTATTC
This sequence comes from Phyllomedusa bahiana, assembly GCA_025379985.1. Lineage (NCBI taxonomy): Eukaryota > Metazoa > Chordata > Amphibia > Anura > Hylidae > Phyllomedusa > Phyllomedusa bahiana. The sequence goes on from JAODAL010034351.1 coordinate 38,427, forward strand.
ATTTAGTTGCTGCGACCATGTTGGCCGCTGTGTCTAAGTGGTTAAACAGTGCGGGATGGTGGTGACTCCATCCTGTGCTGTAACCACTGTCTGTTAGCTGCAATTAAGAGCTGAAAGCTACCAGCTATGCGGCACGATCCCGCTACAAAGCCCCTTACCAGCACTGGGACGTAACTTTACGCCCAGTGTCATTAAGGGGTTAAAAGGAATTCGTCTTCCTTGAACAATAAAAGCTATTCTTTGATCTAACTTCTTCTGGGAGTCCAGCGCTGATTGCCACCCTTAATATCAATAAGGTCTATTGGCGAGTAAACTCATCTATATCCTTACTTCCAAATATTCCATTTTAACATTTTACTGATAATTGCATTGTCGTTTAACCGGTCAGCCAGTTTATCCAGATGTACGGTAGGTGGCACAAGGTTTCCATTTAGTCAAATGATTTAAAATTAAACTGGGAAATGATTTGTTTCTCTTGTGCTGATGCTAAAAAACTTGTGTTCAGACTCTCCCACATATTACAGATTGCTGGGGGTGCTATCAGCAGGTTCCCCTGTGATCAATTTACCACATTCTCACAATAAAGCCATGGCCAAGCCAGACATTAAATGCATTAAAGAATCGAAATGCTGGCTGAGCACAAGCAAATGACAAACAATGAATTTGCTTAAAGGCCTTCAGGCAGAACACAATGGAAAACAGCAGGTACCAGTTCTTTTAATTTTAACTTTAGCTCTAACTGAGCTCCGTGCATGAAAGATAAGTCAATTATAGTAATAAAGTAATATAATTCAACATGCTGACAAAGTTTTAACAGTTCTAGGTATTATAGTAAGGCTGTATTCAGACATGATGGATGCTACAAGAATATTTATTGCTAGTGCTGATTTTCTAATTAGGGGGAAAGTCACATCCTAATGAAAGCCAAGGAATTTGATTTGGGTCAGCCAAAATCTATTTTTGGAGTAAATCACAAAAAAATCAACCATCACCCTAAACCAAAGTTAGAGTTTGGTTTAGGTTTTTTGCTGGTGTGTAAGGGTTACCACTCTACAACGTCTCTGATCTTGCGATGCTCTCAGTCCAACATCACTTCCTATGCTATTTCATATGATTTGGGACCATCAGAATCAATTTGTGGAGTAAATCACACAAAAAAAAAAAAAAAAATACTTATTTAATTGTTATATTTATTCTGCTTTTTTAATATTGTTTTGATTATACTAGTATACTACATTCTTAGCTTCAAATGTTTTAACAAAATGCATTTTAATCATATTCTTCTTTCTGGATTTAAGATTTACGTGTATATTTAAAACTGTCCTCTCTTTGCTTGCCATTTTCTATTGAGTGCAAATGTGTTTGAAAGGGCAGTCTGAGGCTGCAGGAGCTTCGTGACAGATGGCATTGGGTGAACATGTTCATGTAAAATTACTGATTTCACACACCGTTGGGTGAAAGTTAAGAAATATTTTCTTCATTAAATCCTTCTTTTAAATTGGTATATAATCTGTGTCCCCGGGCTGCTGTCAGCTACCGAATTATAAAACCATACATTGAAAAATATTTAACAGTTATTGTAAGGAAAACAATCCCTTGTGAAATGATGAAATTGCTGAGATGGTATTTCAGATTGGTTCATTTCCAAAAGTTTTCTACTTGAAGCTATGAAAAAAATCAATGGCTGTAAAATATCAAGGAGCTTCAAGTTTGAATGATTTTATTAGAGTGCATGAAATATTTCATCCCAATCAGACTTTTGTTTTATTTGTATTTAATAGTGGAACAATTGTGCGCTTCATCAGGCTTATGACTATCACATTTTAATTTACCATTACAAGTCTGTAATATCAATGGGATCATTTGTTCTCCTTTGGCGGTCTTGCACTTGACTGATATTCTACTGCTGGTTGTCATTGAAAAGCTTCTTCAAGATACTATTTATTAAAGTTAGATTTCTGTTAAAATATTTTAAAGTAATAGAAACCATTATAAATATATTTAATGATCTCTACCGAAATTTTTGTGTTCAGAATGACATATCACCATTTATGTCAGAGCATATAGGAAGCCAGAGCTGCACCTATCATGAGTCGAGGCATGAGAGTTCCCATCTACTTCTCAGCAGCTACTCCATGAACTGAGTCCTTGAAAGGGTATTCTCACCTGATTGATTAGCTTTAAACACATAGTGAAAGGAAAATAAAGTTTATTATCAAATACATTGCTGTTCTGAATTTGCATCATTTCACAGATAGAACAGTTATTTTCTCCTACTCATGTACAGAAGGTTTCCTAGGATGCCGACCACCTTTCCCTATTCTAGCAGCTCTGGCTAGGATGGTGATGTCACTTTTCAGCAGCATAGGAGCTTCTTTATGTTTCTTACTGACAAACTTTAACCCATTAATGCTTTATAGCTTTCCTCCCTGTTGTTAAAACCCCTCCATCACTAATGTACCTCTAACAGGCTCAGCTAGGAATAACAGAGCAGAGATGTCAGTCACTACTGTAGAACCACCCATAGCCTGAACAGGAAGTGGAAGCCTAAAGCTGGCTTCAAAGAACAGGCTCTATGAACACAGCCAGATGGACAAATGCCTTATGCTCCCTTATTTACATCTTCAACTCCCTCTACTCCTCTTAACATAAGGAATCTGCTTCTATGACACTTGTTAATATAACAGTCAGAGCTTGTATGCATAAGTATGTGTGTATAATGTGTGTATACTATATTATATTGGTATGTTATTTGCATATATAATATCTGTCTGTATTTGTGTACATATTTGTGTTTGTGTGTAATATGTATGTTCTGCATGTTTGTGTGTATATGATGGGCGACATGTTAGAATTCTGGCGCTGATAGACCAGTTCTAAATTGCTTTAAGGTAGTATAGACTGCGCCAGAATGTATGAACCTGTTCTTAAGCAGTTCATACATACAGGCAAAGTCTAGTGCCAATACGACAACTCAGGCAGACCACCTTTAATTTGGTCTGGTTGTTCTAACTGTTCTGCGCCAAAGTTTTGGTGTCAAAGAATCATAAATGTGTCTTCTTCTACAAATGTGGTGCGACACACCCCCAGAACGCCCGAAAACTTTGATGCGCTAAAAAGTGTCTTTGGTGTGGTACCGAGGCAGTTATCGTGCCAAAGTTTGGGGTACACCTGTTCATATATCTATAGAACCTGTCTACTAGAGCTTTTTGAGGCCAGAATTCTGTCTCAGCCCCGTTCATATATGTTGCCCTATGTGTGTATAAATGTATGATGTGCACATTTGTAATTTGTTTATATATTTTGTGTGTATGTATGTAATGTGTATAACTGTGTATGTGTCTGATGTGTACTTGGAAATGAAGGTATGTACAGTATGTCTGTAAGTAAGCTCAGACTGATAACATTAAAACCACTTGAAGTGGATAATATTGATTGTATCATTATTTCATGATAATGGCACTTGTAAAGGGATGGGATATATTAGGCAGCATATAAACAGTCAGTTCTTCAAGCTGTTATGTTTGAAGTAGCATAAAAATTGCAACCATCAGGGTAAAAACACACTGTTTGATCACTACTGGGTGATAGTGCAGCCATAATGTGCCCAAGAATAGTGTTGAGCGATTTTTATCGACAAAGTTGAAATCGGCAAGGTTTTTATGGTGATCGAAATTTCCAGATCATGCGATAATTAAGGTTAAAATCTGTGCATCATCTATTAAGAACGCGCCTTTTTCGGCGCTTCCTGTAATTTTGGCGGCCAGCAAATGAGATTACAGAATAGAGCAGGGTGAGATGTGTGTGCGACGTCATGACTGGGATGTGTATGGTTGCGATTGGCTGGAAAAATCACATGACCTCGTTTTACATAGAACAGCGTTTCCTGTTTCAGCCTCAGTGTCTCTCAGCGTCTCATAGGGATAGGACCTGTGTTCTGCCTGTGGCCAAACAGCTCAGCGAAATTAGTCTATTTCTGCACAGAGAAACCTCTACTATTAGCTGTGATCCTTCCAATTTAGTTAGATTAGAGATTTGAACATTTTATGTAGTTAGCTAGAGAATTTTACAGCAGCATCTACCGCTGTAATTTCACGGCGGTGGGAGCATGGGGGGGGGGGCCCGCGGGCGAACACAGACAAGCTCTATCTATAAAGAACACTGGATAAAGTTCACCAAGACTTAGTGTAGACATTTTAGTGGAATATCTTTATTATTAACAGTTTGCTATTGAAATATTTCCTGGATATTGGGCAGCCTGAACTTATATTGGATAAACATCATTTCTAGTAACTGCAGGTCTCTTTGTTAGCTGCAAAACTCCACTTTTATTATCAGTATACATTTCAGATAGGTGTTCAATTTTACCCATTACACCTGTGACTGTTGATATATATCCACCTTGCACTTAAATTACAAACCAGCAATCTTGTAGTCAGCACAGGTTGTTTGTTGCCAAAAATACCGTGTATCGTACGAAAACTTTTGCGCACCCAGCACTGTTCATTGACGCAGCATCTACGTAAATCTTAAAACAGCAATTCTATATTCACCACAGGTGAATTGAAAGGTGCAAAAAATACCGTTTATTATATCAAAACATAACAGTTACGTGTTTTTTGACTTTTGCGCACCCAGCACTGTTCATTGACGTAGCATCTACGTAAATCTTAAAACAGCAATTCTATATTCACCACAGGTGAATTGAAAGGTGCAAACAAATACCGTTTATTATATCAAAACATAACAGTCATGTGTTTTTTTGACTTTTGCGCACCCAGCACTGTTCATTGACGCAGCATCTACGTAAATCTTAAAACAGCAATTCTATATTCACCACAGGTGAATTGAAAGGTGCAAAAAATACCGTTTATTATATCAAAAAATAACAGTTACATGTTTTTTTGACTTTTGCGCACCCAGCACTGTTCATTGATGCAGCATCTACATAAATCTTAAAACAGCAATTCTATATTCACCACAGGTGAATTGAAAGGTGCAAAAAATACCGTTTATTATATCAAAACATAACAGTTACGTGTTTTTTGACTTTTGCGCACCCAGCACTGTTCATTGACGCAGTATCTACGTAAATCTTAAAACAGCAATTCTATATTCACCACAGGTGAATTGAAAGGTGCAAAAAATACCGTTTATTATATTAAAACATAACAGTTACGTGTTTTTTGACTTTTGCGCACCCAGCACTGTTCATTGACGCAGCATCTACGTAAATCTTAAAACAGCAATTCTATATTCACCACAGGTGAATTGAAAGGTGCAAAAAATACCGTTTATTATATCAAAACATAACAGTTACGTGTTTTTTGAGTTTGCGCACCAGCACTGTTAATTGAAGCAGCATCTAAGTAAATCTTAAAACAGCAATTCTATATTCACCACATGTGAATTGAAAGGTGCAAAAAATAACGTTTATTATATCAAAACATAAAAGTTACTTGTTTTTGGACTAATGCGCACCCAGCACTGTTCATTGACGCAGCATCTTCGTAAATCTTAAAACAGCAATTCTATTTTCACCACAGGTGAATTGAAAGGTGCAAAAAATACCGTTTATTATATCAAAACATAACAGTTACGTGTTTTTTGACTTTTGCGCACCCAGCACTGTTCATTGACGCAGCATCTACGTAAATCTAAAACAGCAATTCTATATTCACCACAGGTGAATTGAAAGTGCAAAAAATACCGTTATTATACCAAAACATAACAGTTACGTGTTTTTGGACTTTTGCCCAGTCCAATTTGTTGATAGACACCTTGCAGTTAAATTTGAATCCAGCAATTTTGTTTTGATTAGAGGGATTTGAGAATAGCTGTGATTTGCCGTCTTTTAATAAGAGACTTTCCAAAACATTCCATACCTTCTCAAATTTTTATATTTCTGAACATAGAGCGAAATGCAGGGGGTAA
>JAODAL010034352.1:0-44358 GCA_025379985.1 Phyllomedusa bahiana
GATGGAGAGTTCCAACCCTTTTAATTTTTTTTTCCAAAAAGGCAGTCCCCGCACTTCTTTAAAATAGGGTAGAACAAAAGGGGGGGCCCAGTCCTTGAGCTTTGGGTTTTTGTTCTAGGTGCAGGGCAGCGCAGACGTCTGGAGCTGAAAACTACGGTGGGCCCAGAAATTTTGCCCTTTAGGCCCACGGATGAATTTGCTCGGGCCCCCGGGAAACACTCGGGCCACCCCAAAGTTAAAAGATCCGGGGGACAAATGGGAAACCCAAAACTGGATGTGTGGCCGCAACTTCCCAATTTTGGCAGGGGGAAAAAGCTGTCCTCCCCGGGCCAGTAGTTTGGAACAGAGGGGGTTTTTTTCACTGTGGGGGGGCCATTGTTCCCCCAAAGGGGAAAACCCGCTTGCCCCGGGAAATGTGGAACGATAACCTTTGTCAAGATGAATCAGGCGTGGATGGGCCCGGGGATTTCCCACACAAAAGCCTTAGGGTCAGACTAAAATTCAGCCTTTGGACGCCTCACCCAAAACGGGTTGAAAAAAGGAGTCTGGGTTCAAACTCCCTTTCCCTCAGCCACTTTTCTGTTGCCGCCTCCCCCCCTTAGCCACCCCCATCAAATAAAAAGTTTCTCCATCTGCCCCCAAACCATTTTTTCCAGGGATGGTTTTTGGGAAACCCACCTCCACACTCTGTCATTTTGCCCCCTCTGTGGCCTACCCCAGTTTTTGCCACCCAAAAGTGATTGACCCACTGTCTGCCCCTCATGCTGCTGCGGGGTTCTGTCGTGACCTGGGACACTGTGTAAATTGTCCCACTCTGTGGCCTATTCCTGTTTTTCCCCCTTCCAGAATGTCATTGTCCATTGTCTGCCCCTCGGGCTCCCTGCCGGTAAACCCCCACTCTCTGTCATTGTCCCACTCTGTGGCCTACTCCAGTTTTTGCCACCTCCAGAATGTCATTTTTCCCACTGTCGACATCATGCTGCCCCCCCAGGGTCCCCTCCACTCTTTTTCTTTGCCACTTTTGGGGCCCTACCCCCAGTTTTTGCCCCCTCCAAAAATGTATTGGCCACTTTTGGGACCTCATGCTGCTGTTTGCCGTCCCCTCCCTCTCTGCATTGTGCCACTCTGTGGCCTACTACTGTTTGCCACCTCCAGTTGTCATTTTTCCCACTGTCTGACCTCATGCCCCTGTGCCGTGACCTACCCCATGTGTCTTTGTGCCACTGTTGACCTCATCTTGCAGCTGTGGTGCTGCCGTGACCTACCCCTTGTGTCATTTTTCCCACTGTCTGACCTCATGCTGCTGTGTGGTTTGCTGCCATGACTACACACTGTGTCATTGTGCCCCCTGTTTGACATCAGGTCGGGTGTGGCTGCTCCCTTGCCCTACACACTGTGTCATTTTTCCCACTCTGGGGGCCAAACTCCTTTTTTTGCCACCTCTAAAATTTGTCATTTTTCCCCTGTCTGCCCTCATGCTGCTGCTGCTGTTGATGCCGTCAACCCCACACTGTCTTGTGCCATCTCTGCCTCATGCTGTGTTGGGCTGCCGCCGTAAACCTCACACTCTGTCACTGATGTTGCCCCCTGGACCTCAGCTTTTTTTTTTCCAGCTGTCGCTCCCCATGACTTTACCCAGGCAAATTCCCCCTTTAAATTTTTTGGGGAAAAAGTTTAGCCCTCTTATGTGCCGGGGAATTTTATAGTGAAGCGTTTCTAAGAAGGGCAGCAGTTGTGCGTGTCTTTCTAAAAAAACATTGTTAAAGCCCAAAAACAAGCCCCCTCTGAATTTAAGCATGGCACAACATTCAAACCCCCCTAAGGCTTGTGGGGGAAAAAGTTTTTTTTTAACGGAATTCTTCCCAAAGTTATTCGGAACGAAATTATTTTTTTTCGGGGAAAAATTTGGCGAAGTGCAAAGGAAAAAAAAAAAAAAACCCCCCCCCCCCCCCCCAACCCCCCCCCAAAAATTTGAAAATTTCCCCAAAAATTTAGGGGAAAAATTACTCCCAATTTAAAATTAAGGGGAAAAAAAAAATCATCAACATACTTATTGTAAATTATAAAAAAAAAAATTGGAAACGGTTTCCACTTTCTTGGCCATTGAAAGGAAATGAAAGCTTTTTTGTTTGGATAAAATGACCCAATTTAGGGAAGAGCAAATTTAAAATTGACACCTAGTTTAGACAAGGTTGTTGTTTGCATAATTTTTTTTGGAAGAGTGGGGCACATTTACTACAATATTTACTGGCTAACATGCTTTACACCCTATTTATTAGGTGTTTGAGACTGTTTTAAGGCACTTCTGCGCTGTATCTGGTGTGGTTTAACATGCAACACGCTGCATTCGAATATGCAATGATTTGCCGAAATTATTACCATAAACCAAGTCAATTAATAGATGGTAGAATGTTAGAAGAAAGTGTCTAAACATGCGTCAGATTCATTATACAAGATGAGCCACTGCAATAAATCTGCCATATTTTTTAGAAGGTTTGTATCGAAAATTTTGCCCCCAAAGTTCTTTTTAAAAAAATCCCAAATTTCCCCTTCCCATTAAAAATTTTTATTAAGAGAGATTGAAGGGGGTTTTTTCCCCCAATGTTTTTTCATAGCACAGCCAGCTTCAAGCTCACACTTCCTGATCAGGCTGTCGGTGGTTCTATAACAATGATTGGCATATCAGCTCTTTTTAATTTACAGCTATTCCTGTAACAGTAACCCTGAATGTGGAGGTTTAGAAAAAAAGCAGTGTACAAAGTACGGATTTTAAAGGGTTAAAAATTTTTTCTAAAAAGTAATGTAAACATGTTCTTTTGAGATAAGGGGCAGTGCAGGGGGGTAATGGTTTACCATCCCCAAAACCTACCTTTAAAAATATAAGAGCAGAGAGGTAGTTGGTTACTAGGGAAGCAGCAGATCCGATCTTCTCCTAAGTCTGAAAAGAAGAAAATCAGAACAGTAATGTAGTTGGTAATAGTCTTTATTTACACTTTGCCTACATGTTTAAGCTAATCAATGAAAACTATTTTTCTAAATAAATAAATACATTTTAACCGAAATCTTAACTCATTCACCGGATTTTCCAGACTTTGCTAATTCATGGTCTGTTCAAGGATAGTCATAAATTCGAGATGTGATTTATGGTATACATCCCAATCAGCTGGATATACGGGGTCATGGCTAGTGGTTGAGCAATTATTATCGCAAAGTTGAATCGGCACAGTTTTTATTGAGTGATCGGTTTTTTTAGATCATGCGATAATTTAGGTTAAAATCTGTGCATCATCTATTAGATCGCCGACTTTTTCGGCGCTTCTGTAATTTTGGCGGCCAGCAAATGAGATTACCAATAGACAGGGTGAGTGTGTGTGCGACGTCATGACTGGTTGTGTATGGTTGGCCGATTGGCTGGAAAAAATCACATGACCTCGTTTTACATAGAACAGCGTTTCCTGTTCAGCCTCTGTGTCTCCAGGTCTCAGAGCCAGAAGGACATGCGCACTCTGCTTGCTGTAAAAAGCTCAGCGAAATTATTATATTTCTTCACGAGAAAACCTCTACTATTAGTGTGATCTTACAACATTAGTTTGATTAGAGATGGAAGTTTTTATATAGGTCTAGTAGAGAATTTTAAAGGAGCATCTACCGCTGTAAAGTCACGGGGGGAGCGGAGGGGGCCCCCCGCGGGCGAACACAGGACAAAGCTCTATAAAGAATATGGATAAAGTTCACCAGACTTAGGGTAGACATTGCAATAGCTTTATTATTAACAGTTTTCTATTTAAATATTTCTCTGGATAGCCTGGGGCAGCCTGAACTTATAGGATACCATTTTTTCTAGTAATGCAGGTCTCTTTGTTAGGTGCAAAATTCCACTTTTAATACTCAGTATACATTTCAAGTAGGTGTTCATTTTCTATTTTGCCCATTCCACCTTTGTTGAATATCACCTTGTACTTAATTGAATCTAGCAATATCAGCACAGGTTGATAGTCTTTAAAGTTGCCAAATTACCTTGTAATATCCGAATTACATTTTCAGATACGCTGTTTTTTGACTTTGGCGCACTACAGCTTTGTTCATTGAGGCAACTTGCACTTAAATGTGAATACTGCATATTTTAGGTCACCACACGGTGGGAATTGATAGGTGCCAGAAAAAAATCACCTATTATTATCAAATACATTTCAGATTACGTTGTTTTTTCACTTTGGCGCAGGCCAGCTTTGTTGATTAGATTTCTTTTGCGTTAAATTTGAATACAGCAATTTTATAGTTCACCCACAGTTTAAGTGATAGGTGCAAAATACCTTCTTATTATCCGCATACATATACAGATACGTGTTTTTGCACTTTTGCCCAGTCCAGGATTTGTGATAGAGCCACTTTGCAGTTACATTTTAATCCCAGCAATTGTGTAGTTACCACAGGTGAATTGATAGGTGCCAAAAAAATACTTTTATTAACGAATCATTTCAGGATAGTGTTTTTTTCACTTTTGGCGCAGGCATGCATTGTTGACTTGATAGATATATTTGCAGTTATATTTGATCAGCAATTTTGTTTTGATTTGAGAGAAAAAAAAAAAATTTTTGAAGAAATAGGCTGTGATTTGCCTTTTTTTAATAAGAGGACTTTCCAAAAACTCTTCCATACTTTCTCAAATTTGTATAATTTCACGAACATGGAGCATAAATTCAGTGGTTGGAGGCCAAAGAGGGGGGTAGGAAAAGGCGGTAGAGGGTATGAGAGAAGGTTGCTCCTTCCAGTGATGGCGGACAACACGCATGCCAGCGGGTCTTCGTTGCTGGACGTTAGGCCTGTCATCGGCGGGTCAGGGCCTGTGAATCTCAGTAACCGAACAGCGTCGCCAATCTGTCATTCAGTGGTTGATGAACCTGCATCCAGCAGTCTTACCTCCTCGTTCCTCCCAGTCACGGCCACAAATGTCGTCATCGCATCACCAGCATCACGTCCACATGAAGCAGCCCAATGTCAACTCGTGTACCCACCACTGTGGATACTCCATTTTCTGAAGACCTCCTTTGTTGACAAAATGCGGTTGGGGGTCAGAGGCATGTTAAAGGATAAGAGGCCAAAAGAGGATGATTTTCTTGCTCTGACGACAGTTACTGATGCTCAGAGGAGGAGAAGGAAAGAAAAAAAAAAATAACCGGGTCATCGGCAAAAAATCCCGGAGCGTCGGGCAAACGTTGCCGTCCCTTCTTGCTTGTAGCCGCAGCTCCTGGATACAGGAATGTTCAGGACGACCAAGTCACTGTGTTGCTGATGACTTGATGGACAAACATTGCGGATCCAACGTGGTTCTTTTAAGCTAGAATTTGCTTGCGAGCACTTCATCAACTGGAAAAGGAGGAAGACGATGGGGTAGTGTCAGTACGAGTTCCCCTCAAAAAGGGAGAGGGTGGTGCAGAAAGTCCGCTGATATGATTCCGCCAGCCACGGTCGCGCCAAACTCCACGCTTATCGCCATCAAAAGGTCCAGGACCTCTCAAGCACTGGGCCTTCTTTGAGCAAGCTCTCTGATTCACAGCGATGTCATATGCCGCTTTGCCGTAATGCATAAGTAGAGGCAAGAACCTTAGGTGGATAACCACCCCAACATGTCTAGTCCATGAAGCGAATGCATGAGTTGAAATGAGGCAACACTTGCCAAAAAAACGCCAGACCGACGCCGGGGCCTCCAACACTATCACACCCTCTGTCTCCGCTCCTCCTCCTTCGCCACCACCACTGGCGTTCCTCAGCTGCCATTTCTAGAGATATGCACAGGGAACAGCCTCTCATAGCCTCACCGACGCCCTTTACCACCGAGCACCACCGAGTACCAACCTCCACCTTCTCAATCCCCTAAATCTAATCCTCTACACATTCATACAATCATTCAACCAAATACAACCATTAAATTTATATCATAACAAAACCCCCCCCCAACCACTCCAAATATCAATACTTCATTCTTAAATTAATTCAAATAATTCAAACCTAATTATTACCTCTCATTTAACTCCTTCTATTTACCATACACACCCCTAATCTCTCATTAAAATCTTCCCTAAAAATCCATTATCCTATACCAAACAAAAAAACCCTTAATACATCCAATATTCTTACACTACTAATCCCTCACATTCACTACCCCGCGCCCCCCCCCCCCCCAACCCCCCCCCCCCCCCCCCCCCCCCCCCCCCCCCCCCCTCCCCCCACCCCCCACAACCACAAACACAACCCACCCCACCCACCCCCAAAAAACACACACAAACCCACCACCACACCCACACCCCCCCACACCCACCACCCCAATCCACCACCCCCCCCCCCCCCCCCCCCCCCCACAACACACCCACCTTTCACCTACAAAAACAACCCCCCCCCCTCCTTTAAAAACCAAAACAACAACCACACACCAAAAAAAAAAAAATCCCCCCCCCGCCCGCCCCCGCCCCCACCCCACAACAACAAACACACAAAACAAATTTTTAAAAAAAAAATTAAAAAATAATAAAAAAACACACAACACCCCCAAAAAAAAAAAAAAAAAAAAAATAAAAATATAAAAGAAAAAAAAAAAAAAAAACCCCCACCCCCAAATAAAATGCACGGACAACGGCCGCTTATCTCTGTGACAGCTCACTGGGTAGAGCTGGGTGGATGTTCCTTGGGGGTGACGGTGGCTCTCAGCTTCGCGCGCACGCTCTTCAAACCGCAGGGGATGGTGCTGGGGTTCTTTCCCCCAGGTCCTCTGGTGGAATCCGGGCCCAGTAAAAACCAGGGCGGGTGAAAATTAATCTGTCTTGGAGGACCGTCACACACAGGTCAGGAGCTGGGACGGCTCTTCCGCAACGGAGACGAGCGCTGGCTGGGTGCCAAGAAAACCTTGTGCCAGGCAAGGTGGTGTGGACGATAACGGGCGAAAATCTGCATGGCCAACCTTTAAGATCAGTAGGCTGGAGCACATCCTTTGCCTGGCACCCCCCCCCCCCCCATGTCCTGAACCTTGTTCGTCCAGAATTATCTAAAGAGCTACCCGGGGGTCTGGTGCCTGCTGAGGAAGGCTCGAAGTCTAAGTTGCACTTTCCGCCGTTCGCACCTTGCTTCGTCCCGCCTGGCTGCGTTGCAGGTCAGCTCGGCCTCACCCGTCAACCGTCTCATTGTTGACGTGGCAACACGCTGGAATTCCACCCTCCACATGATCCACGCGATTGTTGCAGCAGAGCAATGCCATTACGCAGTACGAGAGGAACATGGCTGACAAGCAGCGGTGCGGACCTCGGTGTTGAGCACCGAGAGTCGGAGGCAGGTGAAAGAGCTCTGTCACCATCCTTGCCAGTTTTGAGAAGCCACCAAATGGTCAGTGCGGTATCAATGCCCTTGTCAGCATGAGCATTGTGGTGATCTTAGGTTCATGGAACGATTCGTTGGGACTCTCTGTAAACAACAGGTTCCCGGAGCTGACGGAGGAGGAGGCGGGACAACATGCGGACACGGAGCCTTTCTCTCGTCAAATTCCACAAGGCCCGACAGTTTCACAATTTCATCGGTCTTCAATAGGCAGTGGTTCGTGGGTCCAGGGTAGGTGCAAGGTGGGCATCTGTCCAGGGTGCATCATCTCAGGCAAGTCAGGGCTGTGTTCGAAGCTGTGCCGGAGGCAGCGGAGGAGGAGGAGGATGTATTCATAGACACCGATGATACACAACGATCCCTGCCTTGGAAAGAGTTTGGCGCAAATTTGAGGCGAGGAAGGAGATGAGGAAGACCCCGTTTGCTAGTGCCCTCGACCCAGAGGCTTGGGAAAATCAAGGCTCATCTCTCACATGAGTGCTGGATGCTCCATTTCCTCCAACCATGATCTTTGCATTAAGCCATCAACATGACCATCAGTTACTGGGTGGGCACCCTCCTGGTATCCCCCGGTACAAACCAAATACTCAGCACTTTCCTTCACCACCCAAATTAGACGAGTAAAAATGCAGGAATTGGAGACCTTGATGATTGATAACTGGAGACATCTGTTGCATCTGCTTCACGTTCCCAAATGTCACGGTGGAACAACATCAGCGAGTGTCAGCAGTAGAGTGCCAAGTAGGCGTAGCGGCAGCAGCGTGCAGGTGGCAGAAGCCTCATGGGTGGACTCTGGAGCAATCTTTATTCTACCAACCTCCCAAGCATGGCAATGCAGGGCAACATCCAACACACAGAGACCAGCTTAAGATCAATGTGTGCACAATATCTGCGTCTTCAACACCGGTTGTTTTTGTATGTGTTCCGGACCAAAAGACTTTCATGGGTATCCAAAATGGACGAATGGCCCGAGCTGCGCTCGTTCACGCCATAGAAAGGTGGTGTCCTGCCCAGAGCTAGCGTATATCTGAGCGGACTTCGCACGGCTGGAGGAGCTCATTACAGAGCAAAACGCATCGGCGTTCCACAGATAATGTGGATCGGTTTGACTTTCATCAAGATGAATCAGGCATGGACTCCTCTGTGATGTTGTGGCCCCAAATTGCTGAGGTCACCGATTAGTTGCGGACTACTTCACATTCTCTTCAAACAGAAATGGTCTCTTGAAAAAATGTTTTTTTAAAATGATCATTTTCTTACTGCAATTTTTATTCTCTTTTCCCAATACAAGTTCATTTTGCTGGTTTTGCTGTGAGGAGCTGTAAAAGACGCAAGGTTTCATGACAACATAGTATTACATTTACTCTCGTTATCTCAGAAGTTTTCGCATTAATCAATGGTTTTGAGGTCATGGGGCTGTGAGAAATACAGCATAAAATCATGGTCATTTGGAACAGAAATGTGGCTTTTAAGTGGCATTTCTCTCAAATTTTTATAGTGGGTGAGAAGTCATATTTATAATTTTTTGGGTTCATGTAGTGTGTAGATTCAGCAATAATCATTGGGGTCCTTTGGAACAGAAATGTGCTTTTAAGTGGCATTTCTCCCTCACCATTTTTAATCAGTGGTGAGAAGTACATATTTATATTTTTTGGAGGTCATGTAGCTGTTGAGAAACAGCAATAATCATGGTCCTTTGGAACAGAATATGTGGCTTTAAGTGCATTTCTCCCTCACAATTTTGTTAACGTGGTGAGAAGTCATTTTTATAATTTTTTGGGTATGTGCTTTGAAATGCAGCAATTACTACAGGTCCTATTATAAAAAAAGTTGTTTTAACAGACATTTGTTCTTACAATTGTCCAAAGTTGCTCAAGGGTCATGCTTTGTAATGTTTGGGGGCATTTTGCTTGAAAATGCAGCTATATACAGGTTATTATAAAAATAATGTTGGTTTCTAACAGACATTGTTTCTTCACAATTGTAAAGAGTGGCTCAAGGGTGATGAGTGCTGTCAGAAATTAGAATAGGTAGGACAATGTTAATGGACACATATTGCAAAATGACATGTTTTTGAAAGATCTTTAACATAGCTTATCAATTCCCTGTATTGTGACAACCCATTTAATACATCAAAAAAAGAGAAACAAAAGACATGGTGGGTTTATCCTATTTAAAAAATGTGTTTTCTAGAATTAAACTACTAAAAAAAACTTGCATGTACAAAATAGCTGGTAATAAAATTCCTATGAATTGTTACAAGGGAGGTACAGGAAAACTGACCAGCATGTAGGTTATTCAGAGGACATGGAGTATGGAGCACGGACAGAGAACAAACGTAACGAGACAATTAACTCCAGCACGTTGGTAAAAATGAGAAAAAGAATGCCATGAAAAAGGGCACCTGGGTGGAACAGGAGCGTTCACCACCAGTATTTCCAAGTGAGCTCAATTGTCCGCCACTCATACGGAGGGGCAAGCGCTACCCAGGTCTTGATGTGTACTGAGGAAGGTGGAGTGTCTCACACTTTCGCTTCAGCACCTCGGCTTTAGAACGACAGTTTTCGTTGCTGGTCATCAGGGCATTTTAACCTGCGTGTAATAGTGGGACGTACGCAGACCTGGGCTCTCACCGCACCCACCTGTACACTTACGGCCCTGGGTTATGCTGTGGCCCAGGTCAAGGATGTCAACTGTTCCAGTTCAACTAAAAAATGGTAGTTGAAAGACATCCTTTTCCGGCACTTTTTAATCTGGGGGTCAGACAGGTTTTTAAAGGTCATAATGCGGTACAGGACAGGTATATTCAATGTCAGTTCAACTAAAATGGTGGTGAAAACTCCCTTTTTCGGACTTTTTAATCTGGGGGTTCAGACAGGTTTAATGAGTCTACTGCGGTTACAGAACAGGTATAGTTAATGTCCAGTTCAACTAAAATGGGTGTTGAAGACTCCTTTTTCCAAGCACTTTTTAATCTGGGGGTTCAGACAGGTTTAATGGTCATACTGCGGTCAGGACAGGTATTTTAGTCAATATCCGTTTCAACAAAATGGGTTGGTTGAAAGATCCTTTTTACCCGCCCTTTTTAATCAGGGGTCAGACAGGGTTTAATGGTCATACTGAGGTCCAGAACAGGTTTAGTTAATGTCCAGTTCAACTAAAATGGTGGTTGAAGGACTCCTATTTCCAGACACTTTTTAATTGTGGGTCAGACGGTATTAAGGGTCATGCTGCGGGTACAGGACTGGGTTGGTCAATGTCCAGTTCAACCTAAACTGGTGGTTGAAAGACTCCTTTTTCCGGCACTTTTTAATCTCGGGGTTCAGACAGGTTTAATGGTATACTGTCGTCCAGGTAAGTTCTAGTCAATGTCCAGTTCAACTAAAATTGGTGGTTCAAAGACTACTTTCTTCCGGCACTTTTTATCTGTGGGTCATGCAGGTTTATAGGGGGGGGTCACGGGGCTGCATGCTGCGTTCCAAGGTAAAGGGATATGCAATGTCACAGTTCAAGTAAAATGATGGTTCAAATAATTTACTGCCTTCTGGTACTTTTTAATTTATGGGTGATAATATAGCAGTTTAAGGGTCTGTGTGGTTACAAGACAGGATAGTGAATGGTGTGTGACTTTTTTTTCAGTGCTTTTATAGACTAAGTGTTGTGCCCGCCTAGATGTAGCAGGTATCCTTTGACTGTTGTGGATGTTAATTCCAGCTTCTCAGCCTGTTTGGGTGTAAGAATTGAAGGTGTTGTTTTGCTCTCCATAGAATATAATGGTCATCGCTCTAATCGACTGCTTCTCTATCAGAAATACCTTATCGATCGGTGGCGACTATTGACTATCGCCCGATGTCGATAAGCCCACGTATCGCTCAACACTAGTCATGGCACTTAATTTAAGGTGGGTGGGGGGGAGGGGGGGGGGGGACTTGTTTTTTTTTTCCCCCCCCCAGACCAAAACCCGCATACTTTGGGACTGAGTTGTGTTGTCTAAAGTGCAGTCTCATTTACTTTATGTGTGGTGCTATGTCTAAAACATACTTACCAACTCTCCCTGATCATCAGGGAGACTCCCGGAACAAGGGGAGTCCTCCAGGGTTCCCTGAAGAGTTGGTAAATCTCCTGCAAGGGTAGGTTTCATGTCATGTCAGTGAGAAAAACATGCATATGTGTCTATTTATATAGTGTATGTAAACTTCTGGTTTCAACTGTATAAAATAAATCGATGAGCCTGAGTACCTGCTAGAAGTAATAAGACATATATCATGGCATAACCAGATTAGATTAAAATATTTGTGGGACAGAATTGCTATATTCTGCACTATATACACTAGGGGCCAAACATAGTCACAAGTTGACAATGTTTGGTCGGTTTTAACCTAAGGCCATGTTCACACGGCTTATTTGGGTGCAGATTGGAGCCGTACTGCACGCTGTATTTGCGCTGCAGTACAACTCCAATCCGTCTCAGTCATTACGGTAATCCACAGTTCTCATAGAGAACTATGGATTCCGTCTCTCCTCCTCGCTCGGCGAATCCGCCGCGGGGGGAGAAAGTGACATGTCAATTATTTACGGCGCGTACGCGCCGTGATTAATGAGTGTCTATGGGGCCACCAAACATGCAAAGAAAAGGAACTACACACGATTTTACATGATACACCCCCTATTACAGGTCACACCTCCTTTTACAGGCCCATCCCCAAATAAATAAATCATATTTTCGACATAAAAACACTTTAAAAAAATCATGTTTTTATGTTACATGTTATGAGCCAAAACATTTATTTTCCCGCTGATGGAGCTGTGTGAGGGCTTTTTATTTGCAGGAGCCATTGAAATTTCAACTATACCATATTGGGCTACATAGGAGTTTTAAATCACTTTTTATTCAGTTTTTTATGAGGCTAGATGAACAACAAAATTCTGACATGGCTTTTATTTATTTATTTTTGATGCATTTAGGCCTCGTTCACGCGACGGATTTGGCCGCGGTTCCCAGCCAACCTCGTCTAACCTCGCCGCAAAACTTGCGCTACGAAGCGGGCTTTTACCGCGGGGACTGGCGTGGTGGGCACAAGTTGGGCGTGGTTTGGGGCGCGGCTTGTGGCGAGAGTTTGCCTCCATACAAATTAGTAGGCAGGGTGAAAACCACGCCGCCAGCCGCGGCCCAGCTGCGCACCAACCACAGCGATGCCCAAAGGGGACACCGCGCAACCGCTGCACTGAGGACTCCATGTTAAGAATTGACAGGAGAGTTCTCAAACACGCGCGGAAAGGCCGCGGCCCCAAAGCTGGCATGTGGAAATTAACGCGGTTTGCCATAGGAAACCATGTTAATAAATGGCAGCGATTTGACGTCGTTTTGGCGCAGAACCTGGTCGGAACCGCGGCCATAACGCGTCAAATCCCGTCCGTGTGAAACATGCCTTACTGTACAGATTAAATAACACAATAACTTTATAGATTGGATTGTTACGAATACAGTGATATCTACCATGTTTACTCTTTTACAGTTTTTTACAGTGTTTTTTTCATGGATGAGAGGGGGTGGGAGTTTTGTGCTTTTTACTTAAAGGGGTTGTTTAATTCATGTTTCATCTTTACCTCAGTCCCTGTTTTCTTGGTTTCATTTTGAATTCAGGGGCGTGTTTACTGGGCTTCTACTTGGCTGCTAGAGAAGCCAGGTCCTGTAGCTTATAGCAAACAGTGTCTGGCAGCCTACTCAGGAGAGATCAAAAGGTCTGTAGCTTAGCCGGAATGAGGAACTGATGCAGCACCATACAAGAAGGGATATCTCAGAAAGGTAGGACACTGTTAATGGACAATATTGCAAAGTGATTCGTTTTGGACGATCTATTCACATAAAAAAGCTAATCTTGTAGTGAGACAACCCCTTTAATTTGTATTTTTTTTAATTTTAAAAATTAATTTTTGCCATTATTTTTACTTTTTTTTTTTTTGGTCCCACAACAGGGCTAGAATATACTTGGCTAATGTTATAGAGTAATACATAGCAATGCAACACTGTATTGTTTTGTGTTATTTCTATGCTAGGCAACCTATTAAATGCTAACTCTGGCACGGTTTTACAGACTTTTGTACGTGGCAATTATTTAGCCTTTGGGTGCCATGGCAACCATCGGTCCCCGCAATCCCATTTCGGAGGTGCTGATTGTTAGACAGAGAGAGCCTCCTATCTCAGTAGACCACCAAAATCAATAGTTCAATAGCGGTTGGGATCGAAGCTAGCTGTTCAGCTACAGGGTTTACCCTTGTCACTGTCATGGTATAAAATTGCAACTCAGCCCCATTCAGTTCAATGGAGCTAATATGCAATGCTAGTCACAAGTCATGGACAGTTTAGTAGATGTTTCTGGAAGAAAGCATCCATGTCCTTGTAATCCTGACAATGATTTATGCTATAGTCAAATCCAAGAATTAATTGGTTCTTTGGAACTAATCGACTGGCATCAGGGTCTTCTCACAGAATTTACAAAGTAGGGGATTTGCTGGTTAATGGTCAGTCTTCGGAATGGCCACAATGCCAATAGCACTGTGCCAATTACTCTAATGTATGGTATAACTATTGGAACTTTTTTCAGTCAAATTGCAAACTGTGTGAATAAAACATCATAGTTGTATATTAGATTGTAGATTTTCTATAGTACTGTAGGTTTAGTGAGCACCAGCATACCCAATAACCACCTTAACGAAAAGTTAGAGCCTTAGGCTAGTTCCACACGGCACTGGACAAAAAACTCACTGAAACCCAAATCCTAAAAACATTAATAAATCTGAGTTTTTTGGTCCACTGCCTGTCAAAAGCTGCTGAAAAAACACCCAGTTTTGGCACGTTTTGTGTTGTTTAGCGTGTTTTTTGTGTGTTTTTTGTAGGAATGCACAGCATTGTAATTGCTATGGATTTCTGCAAAAAAACGACAAAAAAATGCAGCAAAAAAGTCCATCGCTTTACATAGACTCCAATAGTAAATTTTCTGTCCTGCTCAGTGTTTTTTTTACAACATGTTTAAAAAAACGATCAGCTTTAAAAACTAGCAGAAAAAAAAACTTTACTATTAAAGTCTATGGGACCTGTTTTCAGTCGTTTTTTCAGCAGATTTAGAAAACGAAAAACTCTGAAAAAACAACTGAAAATGTGTGCAGTGAAGACATAACCTTACACATACTAAACATAAATGTGTAACTTTGTATGATGGTAGTGCAACACACCTCCAACACGCACCCGATTTTAGGCGCATTTCAAGTGCAGCGGGCGCTCTGTAGTGCACCTGATATTGGAGTGCACCTGATTAAAAATATAGCGAACAGGGCTGCACCAGTTACGACGCCAGACTTCTAGCACAGCCCTGTTCATACATGTCGACCAAGGTGCCAATAGTTGTAGAGGTTCAGGGGTATGTGCCCCATAGATGCTTTTTATTAGCCCTGATGGGACAGTTTGAATCATTTTATATTTTACATGTGACTGCATTATTGGATAATTTGTTGTAATATGACATTTGCTGTAAGAGGAGATTTGTCATTGCAATAAATCTACCAAATGCTAACATTACTTTTCTATCTTTAAAATGTAAATTCTTTTATAAACTTTCCTTTCCATCTCATAGCAAGCCAATTAAGTTAAACTAATAAGTATTTGAGCATTTTACATGCAATCTCTACAGAATATGGATTTTATTTTTTCCTTTTTTTAAATTATTTTTTAAGTTTAAAAACTTGAAAAAAAAAGATTAAGCAGTCTTACAGAAAAATAATTGTGACCTCTGGGCTACACAAGGAGTTAACCTACAATGCACCAGTTGATCAGTATCCAAGTTTACAAACTGTTCACGGCAGGGTCAAATAAACACGTTGAAGTGAAAAACCTAATTCTGCCCCCAGATAAATAATTAGACCGAGTCTACCACCCTAGGGATTAGTTCACAGTGAAAGCTCACTGGTAACATTACATTCTGCCAGGCAAAGGGCACAGTAGGTTGTGCATTTATTTTAGTTGTTGCACTAGTACGATAAGGTCAAATGATTTGAACCTCTAAACAACAAATATCATAAATATATAATCTAGCATTTATTCTCAATTTACAAATGTTTTTTCGATGCATCTTGAAAACTGTAATTGAATGTGTGTATTGAAAGAGCTACAAAAATTTTAATTAGCTGTACGCAATCGTGTACGGGTTTTGTTTTGAGTTTTTGTCTTATATTACAACTTTTTTAAAAAAAAGGCCCTGGGGATCCCTGTGATGATATGTATATACTAGAGGTTTTTAGCTTATATATGTATATATATATATATTTTATAATACTATATAAATATTGTGACAGCCCCTACAGTATTGCCGGTTGCTGCACAAGGGAAAAAACCCAGATGGTATATACCAAAAATCCACCAAGGATACCTGGCCTTGGGTGGGATAAGACCCGGCTGTATGTTTTGTCACCACTCTAGGGGGGGTTGGAATATAAGGATAGTTTTGGCTTTTCGCCTTTTTCCTGGGTTTGGCTTATTGGGAGAAACAAGCGGGGGGGTGGGTGCTACTCCCCATGTTCCGGCCATTTTTTGGATGGGCCAGGCATAAAATTAAAAACCGGGCCCCTTCAGTTGTTGGGGGGGCGGGGTCTGCTAGCTGGAGTGCAAGAGAGGAGCGGAAGAGGCTGGGCCCCCCGGAGGCTGGAGGGAACCCTTTTATGCACTGAAGATGCAGGATGGAAATATGGACATTAGGCCCCAAAAGTGAGAGAGGGGTCTCTTTTTATTTGGGGCCCGACGCCTGGATTTTATTGTTTTGTTTTCAAAATTGTTTACGGTGCCTGAAAAAACTGGCTAGGCCAGATTCCAAGAAGCCGTGTTGGAGTCCCTTATCCTTTACCAAAGAGGGCGACCCGAGAGAACTCCCCCCGGGGACGGTCCAAGATGGCGTCCCGGGAAAATAAGTGAGGGTCAATATGGTGGAGGAGGGGGCAAAATTTGGCAGGACTGAGCAGAGTTGGCACAGGTAAAGTTGGCTGCCAGAAAATTGAAGGGCGGCCAAATGTGAAGCAGTGCTGCTGAAAGAGACTGTGTTTGCCAGGTTGTTTTCCCCCCCATGACCAGGAGGACATTTTTAAGGGGTGGTCGTATGACCACCAGCGGGCTGCCACGCCCCAGACGACCAAAGCCGGTCGGCCCTTTCCCAAGGGCCAAGGGAGAAAACAACCAACACCGAGAACCCCCATTGCCCAGCAGGAGGGCGGTGGGTGACCCATAGAGCGGGAAGTCTCTGAGGGTCCATGATCTGGAGGGAAAAGGGCACCGCCAAGGATGATTGGTTTGCGGTGGATGTTTCCCCCAATGGGGTCACATGGACGGGCCAAGTGTCTCCAGAGTGCACCCGGACAAGCCCCATTTGTGAGGACCCACCAGACTCGGTAAGATTTTTCCAATGCATTTTGAGATTTTTTGGGGATGTTGTCCATTTACTAAGGTTGTGAAAACCTACAGTCGGCTGTCTATTTGGGCAGAGATTCCCCCCTTTTGGCACTTGTGGGCAAGCCGGGGTGTCGGGCGAGGAAGAAAATTTTCCGGGGAAGTGCCCCCTGAGGGTACGGTGCTGCTGCCGAGACAGAAGACCTGGGTTAGGTCTCAAGAGTTCTGGACTGACCCCAATTATTTGGGACTGGAAGAATTAATAAACTTTGTTCATGACTAGCCTGAATTCCCTGCGTTTTTGCCTGTGGGGAGGGTAAACACCTCTCATTTCCCAGGGATAAGGTTTGAGTCTATAAAAGAGAGTGTATGTCCGGGGGGTGCAGAAAATTGGAGACTGGGTTAACATAAGGTCGGAGGGTTGATGTTTTCCCCCCTGGCAACATGTATCCCCTGCACCTTTTGTGTAAAAAGGATAGTGGGGGGCTGAATTTCGGTGGAAGTGTCTCCCCAGTGCCCCCGCGCGCGGTTTTTACCTGATTATACCCGAAAGTCCAGGTAATGGGGGCCGGAACTGATGGCCCACCAGTTCTGTGTGACGGTGTTGGAAAGAGGAGTTTTCCTGTTTCAGTCTGCAGCCTGGAAGGGAATGGAGGACCCTGGGAAGATTCGTCTCCTACAATTGTGGGGAAAAAATTTTCTGAGGGTGTTCCCAGAATCGAAGTTATCCCTGGGGAAAGGACCCCTCAAAACCCCGTGTGAGAAAATGTTTTGGGAAAATTGAGTATACGGATTTCACTTGCCTCCGGGTTGTGTATTTCATTTGTTTTTTTTCTGCCTGATCACAAAGATGCGTGAGGAAAGGGGGTTGAGCTGCGGGGAACCACAGAGGGGGTGTAGGTTGAACCCTGTGAGGGGAGGGTGAGGGGTTTTTAAACCCCCAGATGGTTTAAAGTCCGGGTTCCGGGCAGTGATACATTTTCCTTCAGGTTATGGAAAAAACTATTAAACAGTACTCAGGGGTTTTTTGCCCCGTGGTTTGGGGTGAATGGGATG
This sequence comes from Phyllomedusa bahiana, assembly GCA_025379985.1. Lineage (NCBI taxonomy): Eukaryota > Metazoa > Chordata > Amphibia > Anura > Hylidae > Phyllomedusa > Phyllomedusa bahiana. The sequence continues at coordinate 17,852 of JAODAL010034352.1, forward strand.
GATGCCATTTCAGCAAGTACCCTTGAATCAAGGGGGTTTAAAAAAGGGACTGATTTGCCTAATGTGAACAGGGGCCCGAGTGGGATTGAGGAAACAAAAAAATGCGGGTGGTTATTACTGATGTCCCAGTTAAAAAGTTCTGCCTTTTCCTCCAGCTCAGTGTCTGAATTTTGGGGAGCAAGATGTAGGGTGCCCCAGGTAGAAGTAAAATGGGAAAATGGGATGTGAAAAAAACATTCCCCCCCCTTTTATGCAGATGTCTGCGTAAAAAGCGCTTGAGAGGTGTGCACGGGGAAGGGTCCCTCTGTCATGGTGGGGGTTTGCATTGCAGAATATACATTGTTTGTGGCCCCTTATGCCATTTAAGCCCTCCAAGGGGTCCCACAAGTCAAAACCTTTTTAGGGGCTGAAAAACTAGGTGAGCCCCAGGGAACCCGGTAATTGGCAAGGGTAATGGGGAAAAGGGAGGGTACAGACCGTGACTGTGGTCTTCCCAGCGTAAGTCTATGTTTTGGGGGACAAAAAAAGCCCCACGGGACATTAGAAACCCACTGGTAAGGGGGTGAGGTCTCGGCGGGGCTTTTTCCTTGATTTTGAGATTTTTTTGTAAAAACCCCTGGGACATTTGCCCTACGGGTTTAAGGGGGACACAGAGGTCCCATTGTGCCCATCGGTCTCTGCAGTGGGGGTTATCACTGAGGAGGGTCAGGGAGTAACCAGTTCCCCCGGGGGAAACCCAAATGACGTAGGGACAAAAGGGGGAGCTTCAGGGGTTTAGAGAAATTTGAGGCTGTATCTGATTGGACCCAGGCATAGGTTTTTTTGCTAGGGGGCCCCTGAGGCCGGGGGATGCAACTTTGAGAGGGATGCTTCATTATGTTCCTGTCTGCTAATTTTGGTTGCGGGGACTAACCAGGGGCCTGTTGCTTAAGGAGACCCCCAATTTTTGAAGACACTGCCCCGGGGCCCCAAAGCCAAAAATACTCTTTTTTTATGGGGAAGGCTTAAGGCAGGTTGTGGTGTTGGAGTTTTCGGATACTCCCGGGAATGTCAGCATGCAGGGGAAGGGGGGGGGGGTCGAGTGGGGGCCCGAATAATTTACCACCTGTAGTAATCAGTAAACGGTTGTTGCCTTATGAGGTGAGCCATGGTATGACCCCCCGGCTGAGTTTTTTTTAGACCAATGTTTAACCTTCCCCCGACATGTTGAGGGTGTTTCCCTACAAACGGTTCTAAGGAGGAAAAGCTAAGTGGAAAATTATGGTGACCTGATGCGTCCCGCCCAAAACAGGGTATTGGTCCATGGTGTTATGGACGAAGGGGAAAGGGTTTTTCCCCGGGGAAAATGGGGGTGTTCCCCCAGAGAAACAAGGCAAAATTTTGCGGGTGGGTGGGTTCCCTCTGTAAGAGCTTTACCCCGGGGAGGGTTGTGCAAAGGGGAAAAAAGCCTACGGCCCCTTTTTCGAGGGGGGGGTAGGACAGACCGGCTACATTTTTTTGGGTTGCGCCACTAGTGGAGATTAATCCCGAGTGGTATTTTAAAAAATGCCACCCGGAAAATGGCCCCTTTGGGATAAGAGCCGCTGTAGTTTTGTCGCCATCTAGGTGGTTGGAACTATTTAGGGGTATTTGGGTTTTCACCGTTCCGGGTTTGGCTTTAATTTGGGGGTAAAAATGGTTGGGGGGGGTCTATCCCCTGTTCCAGGCCACGTTTTGGAAGGGCTCGGGCTCATATAAAAAGCCAGGGCCTTTAGTTTTTCGGGGGGGGGTGGTCTGCTTTGGTAGTGCAGCAAGGACGGGAGAGGCTCTGCCCCCAGGCGGAGGGGAACCGTTACTGAAGAAGAGTCAGGATTGAAATATGGAATTAGTCCAGACAAGTTTTAAAAGGGGGGGGCTCTTTTTGTTTTTAAATGGCCCGAGGCCAGGGTTTTTTGTTGTTTTTTTTCGAAAAATTTTTTGGTTTCCCCGAAAAAAAAACTGGTGAGGCCCCCATTCACAGAAGCCTTTTTGGAGTGCCCTTATCCCTTTACCAAACCATCGAGAGCCTCCCCCAGGCGGTCCAAGATGGCTTTCCGGGGCATAAAATGGGGTCCAATAATAATTATATTATAAATTTTTATATATATAAATTTTTATTTGGATAAAAATTTTGTTTAAGTAAATTTATGATTGCTTTTTTTCCCCCAACTCCTCTGAAATTTTCAGATGATAAAATTAAGGGGAACTGTATGTCGGGTTTTTCACCCTTTTTGGGGTAAAATGCACCAGTAGCAGGCTACGATGTTAAAGTGCTAAATGACATGTTAGGTGCATTGTTTGTAAAAATTCGACACTTTTAATGTACCTAACAGAGGGGGGTTTTTGGAGTGTTCTGGGACAATCACCACACTCGCAAATTAGACCAAAAAATATAATGTGGTTCGGCAAAATAGACGCATTACGTTCGACAGGGGAGACTATTTTAATTGGTCTGCCCACCCGAGGATTTTAAGGGGTAGTTTGCGGGCCAAAATTTTTCAAACTTCCAATATGCAAAAAATAAAAAGTGATTTCTGATTATTATCAAACTATATAAAAATTTAAAATTTCTTAAATGTCAAAAAATGTTATCTTAAAATTAAATAAAAAATAAAATATCCCAAAAATTTGTCCTATAAAAAGTATTTAAAATTAATAAATCAAAAACTTATTTTTCATAAAAAACCCCCATGTTTTGTTCAGTTTTTTTTAATTTTTACTACATTAAATTTAAAATTTTTTTTTTTCTCCTTTCCCCCTTTTTTTCTACAACAGCAAGAGCCGCACAACAGGTCTGGCGGGGACCTGGGGTTACCAAGAAGTAGTAATAGTTTCTATTCATGACATGTATTCAAAAGATTTTCTTTTATTTCCGCCTATCGTAGCTTTTACATTTTAGAGATACTAATCCCCCAAAGTTCCATAATGCGCCTAAACACATAGGGGGAGAGCATCGAATTTTTAGCCTTTTAAAATCAACAAAAACCATTTCCATACTTTCAGGACTTTATACACAAAAAAGAAACACGAGAATTATTTAAAAAATCCCCTTTCCCTTAATAATGCTCCCTAAATATCTAGGTGTAACAAAAGGTGCCATAACTGCTTTACTTTTCCACCTCAATGGAGTGCGTAACAGCTCCCCCATCCGTCTCCTCCCTCCACCTGCATATCCCTCCCTTTGGGCACGCGTGTGCCAGCTCACTGTCTTTAAAGGTCAGCATGCAACGTCTAGCTTTCACAGGGCCAATCACACATTTTAAAGTGCACTTCTCCTTTTATTCTTTGCCAGTTTGTTAGTGTTCTACCATGCATTTGGTTTGCTATCTAACCTTGAGTCGTCTCCAAACCTCTGTGCTTGTCTGTTGCCTGTCCTGACTGTAACGTCTCATGCCATGGTCCAACTCCCGGCCCCAGGGCATGTGTTATCTCCCGGGATTCCCCGATGCTACCCCGGCTTCTGTTCACGCTGTCTGGCTCCTGACGCCCATACTCACCTGGTCCTGTCCTGCTACCTCCTCGGCTGGCGTAGTTCTCTGTCAGCTCCTTGGATTTAAAGAGCCAGCATGCAACAGGTAATTATGTTTCTTCAATGTGCGTTTGGCGGGGGCTTTTTAGGGATTCTGTTTCCTGTGCTTTGCGCCCAGTTGTTGGTGTCCACTCCCTCGTTATGCACTGCTGTGAATTTCTTAGCGAATCTTATTACACTTCGTTGTTTTTTGCCCTTCCTCTTTTCCAATCCTTTTATTTACTGCTCCACTTACTGTGGTCTAGCCCCTTTTTTGGGTGTCAGCGCTTGTATCTGCATTGAGGGTAGTGACCTGGGGGTTCCCCCGCAAGTTCCCTGCTTTTGGTGGGACGGGTTTAAACAAAAAAAACCTTTTAACTGTACCCGGGTTGGTACTAGCGGTATGGGAGTGACCAAGGGATCCACCCTTTTTATGCATTACTTTGAGGGTTTGTCGCTGAATTTGGTCTTTTTGCCCCTTTTATGAAAAACTCAACTTTCTGACCCTTTGTGTGAGTCAGGGTATGCCCGAGAGTTTCCCTTTCAGCGGTCCAGATCCTTTTACAAGGAAACAAGAGTGAAAAACAAAAAGCTACTACGGGTATGTCTACACTGCATGGTTTTACACTTGGATTTTGACTTGGATTTCAGATATGAAAACCGTCAAAATCCAACTGTAAATCTATACCCATAGGCCTCAATAGAAAATCCAAGCTGTAGTCTACATGACTTGGATTCTCTGAGATCACATTTCAAAACTGGCAATTTAGCAAAAACTTGGAAAATGTTCAATAATCCTTCATATTTCACTCAGAAAATGGCGGATTATTATGCTATTCAAGTCAATGGAATGGCCAAATCTGAAAACTATTAGAAAAAAATGTGCAAAAAAAATGAAAACCGAGTGTACAATACTGGTCAGATTCTTATTCAGAATCTGACCAGTATTTATTCTTTGCCATGTGAATGCATCCTTATACTCTGCTCCATGGCGTGGTTCTATGCCAAAGCTTGTAGGGATCCACTACCTGTTTCTGCTGAGCATAACACTTGGTACAGTCCTGCCAGAAAATACCACAGTATCATGCACTCCTTGGTGTCTTTCTGCATAGAGAGGGACTTTACTTAAACTAGAGGTTCTTATGCTAATTTAATAAATATCTGTGACTGTCCATGCACCATACCGGGATCTATGCTGAGATCAATTGGCATAGATTTGTGCTACAATATACATTATAATGATGCTCCTCCAACTAATTCATGACAACTTTTCTGAAAAAGTCCGAAAAAGTCATAATTTTGTTCACAAGAAAGTTAGGTGCTAAAAATATGCTACTACAGGTATGGTGATTACAAGTACAAACCATAGCTAAGACGGATATAAACAGCACTGTGTAAAATTGTGTCTCTGCCGCATTCAGTTCAAGGGAGCCAAAATGCAATGCTAGCCACAAAGCACTGACAGTGGTGTAGACATTTCTGTAAAAAAGCAGCAATGTCCTTCTAATCACGAGCACTATAACCCACTCGATCACCTGATTACCAGGCATACCAGAAGTCAGACCCATTCCGAACAACCTTTTCAAATCACAGAAGTGTAAGGGTATGTTCACACGATGTACTGCGGCGCGTAAAGTACGCGGCGCAGTACATAATGTGTTTCGGGAGCTTGCACTAATACGCACTTGCCACCTCTGCGCGGGAGGGGGGGGGGGGGCGGCAGCCCGCCGGCCCCATTGATATTCATTACTCGCGCCGCATATTCGCCGCAAAAAATTTACATGTCACTTATCTCCCCGCGCGTACAGTACGATCATATTGCACGGGGAGAGGAGGCATAATTCATGAGAAATATGGATTACCGTAATTTTGGCGTGCATCCTGCCCGTATTAGGGCGCAAATACGCGGCGAAATGCACGCCGAAATTACGCCGTGCGAACATACCCTAACAGTGACTGAGCATTTCCAATTATTATCACACATGCAGTAGTAGTCTTTTTAAAAATGAGTTACTCACTAAAAATATGGAGCCATTCTACAGTTTAGTAGTTGCTCCATTTCACTTTTATTAAAAGCTTAATAAGAAGTGTAAAGGGCCTGAAAATTTAATAATCACTGACTGATAGGGACTTTAGGAGAGAAGGGAAGAAAACTGTAGTGATCATTTTAATTCATGTGGGAGTTTTTCAGACATCCGATCAAATAATATTTGAGAGCCATAAGGGAGTTTAAGTGGTCTTGCTGCCAACCCCACTGCCAGAGAATACAATATTGGATCTTAAAGTCTTGTGCCATGTCACTTTTAATGTCGCATTGTACTAAATGAAATGTACAAACGATGATCCATGCTGATTAGGACATTCACATGTAAAAGGCTAATCCAGCCTAATAAAATGTAGGGTGTATCTTCAATATAAGCAATCAATACTACGTAATCAGCTCGTTTAAGGAATAGGGTACCGCAGAGCTGTCACTTTAACATGAATAGGGGATCCATTATCTATAAATATGGAGGACACACAGGATCAGGAAGATCTCAAGACCACCTGTTACTTATGTGTATGCAGCAGTATCATGCATGTAGGCCATTTCCTACCCTCCCTTAGTTCTGCTGAACTCACTTCTTAGGTGTCATGGGCCAGAGTGGTTGAAGAGGTGGAAACTTTTTGACTGACCACGAGGATGGCCTATTGGTGGATAACTGAATAAGTAAGTCTGGGTGGACTTGTTTAGCAGTGTTTGGCTGTTTCAAAGTTTTGAGTTATACGCTCTTCATTCTGTTTGGCAGCTGGTTATGAGTAAATATGAATTCATTATTATTTACTGCCAAATGCTATGGCCGTTGCAAGGCGGTTTAATCCAGAGCTTGTTCCCCGCATAAAACGGCTGCTGCTCCGATTCTGCTCCAGACCAGACCACTGGCAGGCCTGCTCAGTAAAAAAAACACGACTCTTGCTCTGCACAATAGTAATCTGGGCAGCGGTCCAATGAAGTGACTTCATCGCGCCAGTGCCTCTCCTAGGCAGCACAACCGTCACTCTGCCTGAGCTGTGTGGCCTAGGAGCTGCCGAAGGAGCATCCCCGCACTGGTGGCATAACATCATCTTGTTGCCAGCGCAGGGACGCTCCTCTTGCAGCTTCGAGGCAGGGCGCTCAACAGGGGAAAGAGAAAGGTAAGTATTAATTTTATTATTTTTTTCAGTTGGGGAACAACTGAATGATAAAAAAACTGCATCTTGAGCAGGTACCAGTTCATACCAGTATACAAAAAGCCACAGTATAATGTATAGGGAGAAATACAAAAATACAATTAAGACAACCAATCACACGCCTTCTATACATGAGGGGGTGGTTGCTGATATTATAATTGCATATAGATAAGGTGATACAAAGGGTACCATTTATACAGATACGTGTGGGTAATACCTAGCTGGCTGTACAACACTTTTACTTCCTTATATTCGATTTGATCGGGCTGCCCAGCACTTTCGGGTGTCTGACACAAAATGCTGACATCCTCTGCTCTCCAGTATTTCGGGCAAAAAATTACGCAGTAGAAAAATATTAAATATGAGGTATTAGTTGATACAGTGGCCACTATACACAAGCTCGCAAACCTTATCAAGATTCCTCATTTTTTGCGAGTCCTTACACTACACCATTTACAAAAAAATCACAGAAAATGGGACATATTTATAAAAAAACACAACCGTAAGGTCATACTTACAGCTCAATGGCTGAATAACAGACTCGACCCAGTATTAGGCAACACAAGCTACTGTGCTACATGCTTATACTAATGGTCTGCCCTGGAAAAAAATGCTTTAAAATTTATATGTGTTACAGGTTAAGTGTGTGTTGAGCGATTTTTATCGACAAAGTTGAAATCAGGCTAGGTTTTTATGGTGATCGAATTTCCAGATCATGCGATAATTAAGGTTAAAATCTGGCATCATCTTATTAGATCGCGCCTTTTTCGGCGCTTCCTGTTAATTTTGGTGGCAGCAAAGCAGATTAAGAAATAGAGCAGGGTGTGATGTGTGTGCGACGTCATGACTGGGATGTGTATGGTTTGCGATTGGCTGGAAAAATCACATGACCTCGTATTTACATAGAACAGCGTTTTCCTGGGTTCAGCTAAGTGTTCTCAGGTCTCAAAAAGGGATAGGACCTGCGTTCTGGCCTGTGGCCAACAAAAAACAGACTCAGCGAATTTAGTCTATTTCTGCACAGAAGATCCTCTATTATTTGCTGTGATACTTCCAAATTAGTAGATTAGATTTGAAGATTTTATGTAGTTAGTAGAGAATTTGAAAAGCAGCATCTACCGCTGTAAATTCACGGCGGTGGGGAGCAGGGGGGGGGGCCCTGGGGCGAACACAGACAAGCTCTATTATAAAGAACACTGATAAGAGTCACAAGGACTTAGTGTAGAACATTGTAGTGGAATATCTTTATTTATTAACAGTTTGCTATTTGAAATATTTCCTGGATATTGGGCAGCGCTGAACTTATATTGGAATAACACATCATGTATAGTAACTGCAGGTCTCTTAGTTAGCTGCAAAACTCACTTTTTATCAGTATACATTTCAGTTAGGTGTTCATTTTCAATTTTACCCATTACAACCTGTGACTGTTGTTATATCACCTTGCAGATAATTCAATACAGCAATATTGTAGTACAGCACAGGTTGTTTGTTGCCAAAAATACCGGTGTATCGTGACGAAAACATCACGTTACGTGTTTTTTGACCTTTTGTGCACCCAGCATTGTTCATTGACGCGCATCACACGTAAATTTAAAACAGCAATTTCTTATATTCACCAAGGTGAATTGAAGGTGCAAAAAATACGTTTATTATACCAAAACAGAACAGTTACGGTGTTTTTTGACTTTTGCACACCCAGCATTGTTCATTGAACGCAGCTTCTACGTAATCTTAAAAACAGCATTCTATATTCACCAAAGGTGAATTGAAAAGGTCGCAAAAAATACGTTTTATTATATCAAACATAACAGTTACGTGTTTTTTGTACTTTTGCACACCCAGCATTGTCATTGACGCGAGATCTACGTAATTCTTAAAACAGCCGTTCTATATTCACCAAAGGTGAATTGAAAAGGTGCAAAAAAAATACCGTTTAATATACCAAAAACATAAACAGATACGGTTTTTGGACTTTTGACCAGTCCAGATTGTGATAGACCCTTGCAGTTAAATTTGAATCCAGCAATTTTGTTTTGATTAGAGGGATTTGAGGAATAGCTGTGATTTGCCATCTTTTAATAGAGACTTTCCAAAATTATATTCCATAACTTCTCAAATTTTCTTATTTCTGAACATGGAGCGAAATGCAGGTGGTAAGCGGCAAAGAAGGGGGGGTAGCACAGTGGAGGTAGAGGTAAGAGAGAAGGTGCTCCTTCCTTGCTGGCGACAATACACGCATGCCTGCGGATCGTCAGTTGCAGGACCGTCAGGCCTGTCATCGCTTGGGTCAGGGGCCCTGTGAAATCTAAGTAACGAACATCGTAGCCGATCTGTCTTCAGTGGTTAAGGCTAACCTGCATCTAGCAGTCTTACCTCATCATTCCTCGCAGTCGACGGCCACAATGTCGTATCAGCATCCGTCCAACAATGAAGCAGCCCAAATGTCAACCGTGTACCCCAACTGTGGATAATCCATTGTCTGAAGACCTCTTTCTATTTTGATGACAATTGCGATTGGGGTCAGAAGGCATGTTAAAAGATCAAGGAGGATGATTTAGTGCTGCTCTGACGCCCAGTTACTGATGCCATCAGAGGAGGTGCGCGAAGGAAGCGGTCAATCGGCAAAAATTCCGGGCGGTCGGCAACGCCTTGCAGTGCCCCTTGCTTGTAGCCCGCAGTTCTGGATGAAGAAGTCAGGAGACCAAGTCTCCTGTGTGATGATTGATGATGATGACGGACCATTGCGGACTCATCCTGGTCTTTTACGCGGAATTTGCTTGCAAGCGCTTCATCAGTGGACGAGGAGGAAGACGATGGGTAGGTCCAATTACGGTTCCCGCACAAAAGGGAGAGGGGCAGGTCGCAGAAGTCCGCTTGATATGATTCCGCAGCCAGGTCAGCGCAAACCCCAGACGCTACCGCCACCGCTCCTCGCTTATCGCCGTCAAAAGTCCAGGACTCTCAGCCTGGCCTTCTTTGAGCAAGCATCGATTCACCCAGCGATGTCATATGCCGCCTTTGCCTGTAAACGCATAAGTAGAGGCAAGAAACCTTAGGTGGTTAACCACATCACATGTCTAGTAACATGCAGCGAATGCATGAGTTGAAATGGAGGGGAACACTTGGCCAAAAAAGGCCAGGACCGACGCCGGGCTCCAACCACTATCACACCCTTGTCTCCGACTCCTCATCCTCCGCCACCACCAGCATTCCTCAGTGCCCTGTCTCTCAGAGTCATGATCAGGGATCAGCCTCCTCTTCAGCTCCACCGTTGCCCGTGTACCACCAGCACCACCAGAGACCATCCTACCCTTGTCCTTCCGCCAGTTTCAACGGACCTGCACGCCGTACAGCGGCCAGTCTAGCAGCAGCCTTATGTTCTTCAGGTTTGGAGCAGAAGAAAACACTTTAACCCAAAACCATCCCAAAGCAAAAGCCTGAATGTCGGCATGCCGCTTTTGGCCTTGGGAAATGTTGGCCTGTTCCGTCTGGTTGGACACTGATGGGTTCCGCCACGTCACGGCCTTGCTTGCCCCCAATACCAGGTGCCGAGCAGGATTTCTTTGCCAGATAAGCCATCCTGCCCTGGCCAGCCACGTGTCATCTAAAATTTTGAAGCGCAGTTGGTTGTCTGCATTGTGGCCGGAAAGTCCATTTCACCACCGACACATGAATAGTAAGCACGGCCCAATGGCCGCTATATCTCTGTGACAGATCACTGTGGTGAGTCTGGGTGGATGTCTCTGGGGGTGCGGGGTGGCTCTCTAGGCTCGGCGCACGCGCTCTTCAAAAAACGCAGGGATGGTGCAGGGAGTTCTTTCCCCCAAGGTCCTATTGGTGGCATCCACGTGCCCAGAGGACACCAGGCAGGGGTGTTGAAATTAATCTGCCTTGGAGGACCGTCCACACACAAGTCTGGAGCTGTGGACGGCTCTCCCGCAACGAAGAACGAGCACTGGGCTGGGTGACAAGAACCTTGTGCCAGGCAAGGTGGTGTGCGATAAAGAGCTAAATCTGCTTAGCCGCCTTAAGATCAGTAGGGCTGGAGCACAACATTGCCTAAGCACCATGTCATGAAAATTGTTTCGTCCAGAATTTTAAGAGATACCCGGGTCTGGGACCGCCTGATGAAGAAGGCTCGAGGTCTGAGTTCACACTTCCGACGTTCGCACCCGCTTCGTCCCGCCTGGCTTGCGTTGCGTGTTGATGGCCCCACCTCCCCCCGTCAACCGTCTCATTGTTGACGTGGCAACACGCTGGAATTTCCCCCTCCACTTTGCTCCAGCGATTGATGGCAGCAGCGCATTTCCATTACGAAGTACGACGGAGTGTCACATGGCCTGACAAGCAGCGGTGCAGGGACTCGGAGGTGTTGATCCACGAGAGTGGAGGCAGGTGAATGAGCTTGCAACCATCCTTGCCAGTTTGAAGAAGCCACCTAAATGGGTAGTGCGGGACAATGCCCTTGTCAGCATGAGAATTGTGGTGATCTTAGTTCAGGAACGATCTTGACACTTCTGAAACAAACAGTCCCGCAGCGACGGAGGTGGAGACGGACACAGATGCGGACACGAAGCTTTCTCTCCGTCAAATCACAAGGCCCGGATAGTTTCACAATTTCATCGGTCTTCATTAGGCAAGTGGTTCGGGGTCCAGAGCTAGTGCAAGGGATGGCGCATCAGCTCTCAGGGTGCATCATCTGCAGGCAAGTCAGGGCTGTGTCGAAGCGGTTTGGTGTGCGGAGCTGCGGAGGAGGAGGAGGAGGTTATTCCGTAGACACCGATTTAACCGACGTCCCTGCCTTGGAAAAGAGGTTGTCGGAATTTTGTAGGCGGAGGAGGAAGATGAGGAAGATCAGTTTGCTAGTTGCCCCTCGACCAGAGGCTTGGGAAAATCAAGGCTCCATCTCTACATGTGTGCTTAGGATGCTCCATTTCCTCAACATGATCCTCGCATTAAGGCTTCAAAATGAAACAACAGTTATTGGGTGGCACACCCCTCCTGGATCCCCGGTACAAGACAAAAATCAGCACTTTCCTTCAACCCACCCAAATTAGAGAAGTAAAATGCCAGGAAATGGAGACCTTGTGATTTGATCATCTGGGACATCTGTTGCGTCTGCTTCACGTTCCTCAATGTCACGGTGGAACAACATCAGCGACGTGGACAGCAGTAGAGTGCCAAGTAGGCGTAGCGGCAGCAGCAGGCAAGGCGTGGCGGAAGCCTAATTGGTGACCTCTGGCAATCTATTGTTTACCACCTCACCAACGCATGCAATGCAGGGCAACACATCCAACACACAGAGATCAGCTTAAGGATCATGAGTGCACGACATATCTGCGTCTCCAACCACCGATGTTTTTTGCATGTGGTCCGGACCCAAAGTAGACTTTGGGTATCCACAAATGGACGAATGGCCCGAGCTGCTCGGTCTCGCCTAGAGGTGTTGTCCTGCCCAGGCAGCCAGGGTGCATATCTGAGCGACCTTCAGCCACAGATAGGAGGTGTCATTAACAGACAACGCAATCGGCTTTCCACAGATAATGTGGATCAGTTTGACTTTCATCAAGATGAATCAGGCATGGGATCTCTGATGATGTTGTGGCCCCAATTGCCGAGTGTCACCGATTAGTTGCCCGTCTACTTCACATTCCTTTTCGCAAACAGAAATGGACCTCTTGAAAAACTTATTTAAAAATGGATCATTTCTTACCGAATTTTATTCTTTGTTCCTCTTTTATTCTTTTTGCTGTGAGGAGACTGTAAAAGACAGCAAGGTTTCATGACATCACGTATTCCATATATTTCACTTTATCTTAACAAGTTTTCGCATTGTCAATGGTTTTGGGGTATGTAGCTGGAGATACAGCTATAATCATGGTCCTTGTGGAACAGAAATGGCTTCTTAAGTGGCATTTCTCCCTCACAATTTTTTGCAGTGGATGAGAAGTCATTTTTATAATTTTTTTGTTCATGCTGCTTTTAAAAGCAGCATACTACAGGTCCTATTATAAAAAAAAAATGTTGTTTCTAACAGACATTTGTTCTCACAATTGGACCAAAGTGGCTCAAGGGTCATGCTTTGATTTTTGGGGCATGCCTGGGTAATGTTGTGGCACAGGACAGTTCTAGTCAATGTCCCTGTTCAACTAAAATGGTGGTTGAAGACTCCCTTTTTCGGCACTTTTTAATCTGTGGGTCAGGACAGGTTTAAATGGTCATTCTGCGGTACAGGGACAGATAAAGTAGTGTCCAGTTCAACTAAAATGGTTGGTTGGAAAAAAACTCTTTTTTGCGGCACTTTTTAAATCTGGGGGTCATTGCAGGTTTGGGATCATGCTGCGTTCAGGGACAGGGATATTCAATGTCCAGTTCAAAGTTAACATGATGGTCTCAAATCATTACTGCATTCTGGCACTTTTTAATTTGTGGGTGATGCAGCGTTTAATTTCATGCTGTGGTAATGACAGGATAGTGATGGTCTTGTGACTTTTTTTCTGTGATTTTATAAACTAGTGTGTTGCTAGATGTAGCACGTATCATTTGACTGTTGTGGGATGTTAATTTCAGCTTCTCCAGCCTGTTTTGGGTGTATAATGAAGGTTGTTGTTGCTCTCCCATAGACTTTAATGGTAATTCGCTCATTAATCGATGTCACTATCGGATAAACCTTATCGATAGCGGGTTCGACTATCGACTATCGCTTGATCTCGATAGCCAACGCAATCGCTCAACACTAGTTAAGAGCTAAAATAACCAATGACTTATGAATATATCAGATGCAGAATAAAAAATATGTCCTTGCTGTTGATATTCTGTTGCTGATATGCTGGTTATATTCCTGAATCTCATAAATCATAATAATGGGGCAACGAATATAAAAACAGGGTATATCTAATAGTAGCCCATGCAGGACTGTGTGTGCTGTTATCTTCTGATCTCAGGAGCTAAGTTTCACTCCATTAGTGAAAACAGGTATTGTATTTTTGTAGTCAGACAACAAGTCTGCACTTGGCATCAGGTGCACTAGCAATGTGGCAGAATCTATAAAATGTACTTATATGTAAAAAGTTGTATTCTTTAAGCAATATCTGCCTCCTCTTCTGCTAAAAGAGATGCTAAGAGCGACATGTATGAAGGAAGGCGCGTCGAAGTAAATAGTCAAGTCTCATTTTCAGTGTATAATGCGCCTGATGCATGAAAGTGGATTTTGTGCTTTCATAAATGGTGTGTAAAGTTGGACGCGCCTCTCCTGTGTGTTTGGCGCATTATGAAACTTAGGCGCATTAGTAATGCACCTAACATGTATTAAGGTTTATATATATGCTATTCTAATGACTTTGTAGTTCCAGTGTCAGTGAATAGAAAACTATGGTATGATCCTTGCTTGAGGACCACAGGTACCAGGCAATTACCTGTGGCTGGCTCTTGCGTATTGCAGAATTAAAGAGTGAGCGCAGAAAATAAATCTTTTAATTTACATGTAGTAAAACTTTTTAATTAAAAATCCGAACAAAAATAATCAATGGGGATTTTTTATGTAAATTTTGTTTTACTATTCTATTGAATTTTAAATACATTTATAGGAGATATTTTTATATCTTTGGGATTATTATATATTTTATATTAATTTATATGATAATGTTTTTTCATTAAGTTTAAAAAAATTACTATTTTATACAGTTTGATAATTATAATAAATTACTTTTATTAATGTACTGGTGTAAGGTGAGAAAAAGTGGACATTTTAGCAAATTGGACTTACAGCAAATATAGCTCCACTTCGACTCCTCAGACTCAGGCAGACCACATTGAAATAGGTCTGCCAATCAGAACATTAATGCGCCTAGTTTTGCCAAACCACATTCATAGATGTGTCTAATATTACGAGTGTGGTGTGACGCCCCCAGAACGCCCCCTCATGTTAGGCACAATTGAAAGTGTCGAGTCTTACGAACAATGTGCCTAACACATACGTTAGGCGCATTAGACATCGTAGACTGCTCTGTTAGGTGTTTGCCAGAGAACGGGTGAAAAACCCTTTCATACATGTCGCCCTAAGTGTCACGGCCTGTGCTGCGGTGTGTGTCCCGGTCCACAGGCGTGTCCATGCTTTGGTCTCCCAGCACGCACCTGTCCCTGCTCCTGTTTTGTCCTCCGCTCCAGCTCAACGAGCACATAGCTGTCCCTTAGGGCGCGCATACTGGCTTTTTAAGTACGCCCTTAACATCCAATCCTGTTCCACCTTCCCCTTTATTAGTTCTCCTCCCCCTATCTTCCCTGCCACTTTGTTAGTGTTTGTGAGATTACTAAGAGATGCGTTTGTTGTATAGTCCATGTACCAAACCTTCCTAACAGTTTTCCTGACCACATTGCCTGCCATTTGCCCTGACCATTCTGCCTGTCCACAGCAGCAGCATGAGGTCAGACAGTGGCCAATGGGGACACAGTGTTGGAGGTCACGGCATCAGCCACAGCAGCAGCATGAGGTCAGACATAGTGGCACAATGACACAGTGTGTAGGTCATGGCAGCAGCCACAGCAGCAGGAGGTCAGACAGTGGCACAATGACATTCTAGAGGTGCAAAAAAACAAGAGTTATTGCAACAGAGTGGGACAATGACAGAGAGTGGAGGTGACGGAGGCAGCACCATGGAAAGTATGACAGTGGCACAATGACACAGTGTGGAGGTCACTGGCAGCTAGCCACAGCAGCAGCATGAAGTCGGACAGTGGCACAATGACAGTATGGAGGGTGGGCAAAACAGGAATAGGCCACAGAGTGGCCACATTGACAGGAGAGTGGAGGTGACGGCGGCAGGAGCAAACAGCATGTGGGGGTATAAAGGTCATGAGGGTGGGTGATTGGTATGGAGAGTGGCACAATGACACAGTGTGGAGATCACGCAGCGAGCCACGCAGCGCAGAGGTAAGGACAGTGGCACATTGACATTCTGGAGGTGGCTCTAAAAAAAACAGGAATAGGCCACTGAGTGGAACAATGACAGAGAGGTGGGGTGCGGCGGCAGGAAAGCAACAGCATGAGGTCAGTGAGTGGCAAAGACCTGTGTGGAGGTCACGGCAGCAGCCACAGCAGCAGCATGAGGTCAGACCAGTGGCACCACAATGACATTCTGGGAGGTGGCAAAAAAACAGGAGTAGGCCACAGGAGTGGGACATGACACAGTGTGGAGGTCACGGCAGCAGCCACAGCTGCACAGCATGCGGGTCAGATAGTGGCACAATGACATTCTGGAAGGTGGCAAAAAACAGGAATAGGCACAGAGTGGCACCTATGACAGAGAGTGGAGGTGGACGGAGGCAGGAGCAACAGCATGAGGTCAGAGAGTGGCACAATGACACAATGTGGAGGTCACGGCAGCAGCAACAGCCAGCAGCATGAGGTCAGACAGTTGGCAACAATCGACAGTGTGGGAGGTGGTTGGCAAGGTACCAGTCCCTGGTAATTATGGTTGGTGGCAGGATGGAGAAACCGTCAGCAGATGTGTGGCATCAGGTGGGTGGCAGATCGAATAGTGGCGTGAGGCAGGTAGTCTGAACCCAGACTCATTTTCTACCAGTTTGGGTGAGGCGTCATGGTATGTAGTCTGACGCCTAAGGCATTGGTGTGTGGTAATCTGGGCCGATCCACGCCCTGATTTTCTTGACAAAGGTCAGTCGTTCAACATTTCCATGCGATATAGGCGGGTTCTCCATTGGGGTTAACGATGGGCACCGGCGCACTGAACAACCCGCTTGATGCCACACTACTGGCGGGGCAGGACTGCTTCTCCACTGCAAACTCGGGCCAAAGTTGCGCCCACACATCCAGTTTGGATTGCCCCAGTAGTCCACGCGGATCTTCTAAACTGGGTGGCAGAGTGTTATCAAGTAGCCACCACTGTTGGTTCAGGGTCTGCTCCAGGTCCTGCTGCCTGCTGGCGGGGCACATGCCCTCCTCACTAGGCAAGGTGAAGAAAGCTGTCTCTTCAGTGACTCCAGGATTTTAGGTTTGGCTTGCTGATGGAGCTGGTTACTGCTCCGACCCTCCACTTCACCGGCAGGTCCGCGGAAGTGAGTACTTGAGGCTGAGAACCCCCCGGTCTGAACTGTTATAAGAGGAGGGACGATGCCGCACATAGGGCAGCGGCAACTGACTACGGAGGATTTCCCTATAGTAGTTGAGTTAGTACCTCCTCTCAAGAGCTGGGAAAAGGATCCCATTTTGGACCGGTAGCAAGGGTCCCAATAGGGTGTGAGAAAAAAGGTGGGGCCTGAAGTCATCCCTCTGCCGGATGTGGGACTATTCGGCTGTCACTAGCCAGGCAAATCAGCCATGCTGGGGCCATCTGCACAAGTGACTCCGGAGGGGCTCCCTGCTCCATCTCACTGTATACTGCCACGGTGCTTGGGGTCATCTGCTACAGTCTTCCTCATTCATCTACCTCCTCAGTGCTCCTGCTCATCCTCTCTTGGGTCACCTGGGTAGAAAAACCCACTCATTTCACCAGGACAATGTTCTGTCAATGTTCTCCTTCCTCCTTCTCATTTCAATCCCACCCGGACTCATTGTGGCCCGCGAGAATGTAGTCGGCACGTCTCCAGTTCCCCTCGCCAGAAGATTTTTCAGCATATGTTCCTGGACTTGAAGCAGTGGAATGACGTTATTTCATCCCGTAGTCCTGGCGACTGACAAAATACGTGGGCCTCCTCGAATGGCCTCAACAAGGCAGGTGTCACGCATGAGCTGCCACCTGGCTGACATCAAAGTTACACGGGGGAGTACTCCTGTCCGCCTGGATCATCAAAAATCGTTAATGGCCTTTCTCTGTTCATTACAGTCGGGCCATACATGTGCAGGGCGGTATTCCAGCGGGTGGAAACATGCATATAGAGTGTGTTGGGGAGGCAGTCTCATTCCGCTGCAACTGGAGGAGGGTGTTCCTGGCTTTGTACGATTGGAGAAGTGATGGCACAGTTCCTGGCTATTTTCAGGATCTTTGGAGATTCGGTGGAAGACTTCAGGAACCCTTTTTCACAACCCAGATTGAACACGTGCGCCCATGCGGGCGGCTGGACCATCCTCCTCGGTGCAGCGCGGGAACAATGTTACTCCCATTGTCCGTCACCTTGTTCCGATTTTGCAGTTGGCGCAAATGATTTCTTGCTGGCATGTCGCGAGCAGTTCTCCCCTGTGAGACTTTGTTCGCCGAGGCAATGCCAGGTGTTGAATGCGTGACCACCACTGTGCCCTTCAACATGTGGTTGATGGAGCAGTTACTTGTGGAGGCTGAGTGGTGGTGGTGGTGGAGGAGGAGGAGGCGGACTTTGGCGGCAGGTGCCCACAGTTTGACAACGTGGAGGAGAAAGCGGTCGTCTCCGTCAGTTGTTGGTATGCCTGGGCCGGAAGCACTTTCACAGTGGACCGTAAAGGAACATGTACTGGCCCTGACCGTAGTTACAGCTCCAGACGTCCGCGCTGCCGTGACCTTGGAACAAACCAATAAGCTCAAGGGTACTGGCCCACCTTCTGTTCTACATATTTATGAAGTGCTGGTTCGATACTGCCTTTGTTGTGAAAAGAAATACGGCTTGGAACTTCTACATCTCGGCTCGGCACAAGCCATTAGTTCTCTGAACGGTGCAGAGTCCACTATTTGGAAAGGGAAGGAATGCAGCACAACAACTTGGACAGGAGTTACGGTAAGCTTATGCTCATTAGGATGGTTGGACGCATACTGTTGTCTCTTTGCAATCGCCTCGATGAACGACTGCTGGCGCCATGGAGTAGCGAGGAGCAGGGAGCATCTGACCGGAGATGTCAAAGGAAACAGCTCCTTCTGCAGGAGGTGGTGGGAGCCTTGGAATGGCTGCATTGGCATGCGTGCCACTGTGTGCTGCTGCTGCTGAGGCGGCTGGATGAACCACCACATCTGAGCCAGTTTTCTCCAAGGCCACGGATGGTGACGCTTCATGTGTTGACGCGGGCCGTGGACGCGACACCCTACAATCTTAGGCTCCCTGGCCACGCTTCACTTTCTGCCTACAGATTTTACATATATCCATATTCGGCTCCTCCGGTGGTCTTAAGCAAAGAACTGCCACACCGCCGAGTATCGGATTTTACAGCCAACGCTCGCACTGAGTGACTACTGCCGCCCGCTGCCTCCACTGAGCCCCTGGGCGCTACTTTCTTGGACTGCGAAGCGGAGGCATGGTTTTTTTACCCGTGGCCGCTTGGCTCCAGGACCAGAACCACCCACCCCCCCACCATCACATGCTGCTATCCTGCTGGACTCACGGCCATACAACCCACTTGCTGGCTTGCGCCGCAGCCTGAAACGCGCAAGCTGACGCTCCCTCTTATCCTGACGAGATTAAAGCCTTGCCTCACCGGCTCCCAGTGCGGTTCGGCTACTTCATCATCTTATTTGTGTTTCATCGTCACTTGCTGTCCTATCACCGTTCTTTTTATGCAGAGGGCTTAACCTCACAAAACATGACCTCCCATGCCACTCTCTCATCTGTAACTTTGCCGCCTACTGCCAAGAAAGCAGGGTATATTGGCACCATTTCTTCGCTGCCAAGTAGCTGCTGAGTGTGGCCTCCTCAAATTGTTCATCTGCTATATAGTGGCGCTGAGCCAGGACCACATAGTAGATCTCTGGCTGAGGACCGGATGGTTACAGAGGCGGGTTGTGGACAGGTGAGGGCCGCTGACCCGCTCCCGGGCGCCATGCCAACTAAGGGTGGTTGTGTCTGGACGTTCCTCAGACTCTTGGTGGGGTTGTCAGATGTCATCTGGGAGGAAGTGGATACTAGTCAACCAATTAAGAAACCCATTGGGGTTGCGAACAAAAAAAAACACGGGCGCTAGTTGTCAGCGGCAGTTGTGGACTCCACAGAGTGACGGCCTGCTGCGAGTTCCACCCTTGCTGTTGCTGCGACCTGTGCCTGGAATGGTTTGTGCCTCTCCACTCGGGTGAAGAGGCTGCAACCTTTCTCTGTCTGGACATACTGTTTGTTCTAAAATGTACAGGACACTGTTTGATGAAGATATCTGTATATGATAATTACACCCCTGTATTGACTCCGAATGAACCCAAGTAACATGCTTCGGTAAAACCCTTGGATATTAAATTGCGCTCCAACAAATGGGCATGGAAGGAAAAAATTTATTGTATGTTGCTGTTTAAAAACTCGTGATTTTAACTGAATATAAAAAGCAAAAACAGGCTTAATTTACCTTCGGATATGCAATTATTTACAGAATTTTCTTCTGTGGGCGGTGAAAAACAAAGTTTCTTTTATTGAGTACAATGCGACAACGCTTTATTAACCCCTGGAATGTAAATTGCGCAAGAATAATTGTAAAATCTGAGCGCCACAAACTACTAGCTTTGTAGCGGTTTGTTTACAATATGCATGTTTTCTACGCTACACAACAAGAGAAAAAATTTGAATTAACCTTTGCTTGTTGAATTATGGTACAGGAAAAGTGTAATTTTTGGCGGTGAAAAAGACGGTTTCTTGGAGTCACCCAGCGCAGAACAACGCTAATTAATCCTGGATGTAAATTGCGAAAAGAATTGAGCAGCCACAAACTATCGCTTTTGTAGCGTGTTACAATTGCGTGTTTTCTTCGCTACAAACAAGAGAAATAAATTGTAATTAACCCTTCGTTGTGAATTGCTACAGGAAAATTGTAATTTTTGGCGTGAAAAAGACGGTTTTTTGGGAGTACCACAGCAGAAAAACAACGCTTAATCTAACCCCTGGATATTAATTGCGCAAAAGAATTGAGCAGCCATTAATCTACTAGCTTTGTAGGTGTTACATTTTGCATGTTTTCTATGCCTACACAACAGAGAAAAAATTTGTAATTAACCTTTTTGCTTCGTGAATTATGGTACAGGAAAATTGTATTTTTTTGGCGGCGAAAAAAGCGGTTTTTGGGAGTCACCAAAGCAGAAAAACAAGCTCTAAGTAACCCCTGGATGTAAATTGCGGCAAAAAGAATTGAGCAGCCAAAAATGAAGTGTATTTGTATTAGAAAAAACGCTGTTTCTTTAATATGAATAAGTAGGAATGGCTTGGATCCCCTTGGAGGATTCAATGTGCTGTGAGCAGATAGAATTAAAATGTATATGCAGCAGAGTGGAGCACGGGACTTCAGATCCAACTACCCAAAAAAATTTCAGAAATAGAACATTAAGAGAAGCAGTATCTGAGAAAGATGAGACACCCCACAAATTGCTGTATAAAATATCAGTTCTTAAGTAAGAGCTATCAAAATCAGCCGCGGAGGACCTTCCTGTCAGTACAGTGAGAGGGTGTGAGCTCCCAGCGTGCGCCGGGACTTATATAGTGCCGTGACGTCACAGAATTCGCCAAGGTCTCAGATTGGCTTCATTCTGCACATGTCAAGCAGGCTATGCCCTTCTCCTCCCAGAGAGCTTGCCCCATGTAACGCCATCGGTGATCGCAGGCCATTTTATCAATAAAAACGCACAATTCGTTCTACCGATGGACCCCAACTTCGACTTCGTTCAGAACCGAAGTTTTCATGAAATTCTATACGAATTCCACTTCGTTAGAATCAATTCGCCCATCTCTAGTAGTAGCCATTCATTATTGCTGGGACACAGGGCCAAGGAATAGGCATGGTATGCGCACTAGAATGTGGAGGACCATCCTGCATATATGAAAAATAGTTCTCCTCACCTCAGAAATGATGTACCTCTTGTCACCAGTAGACACTATAGATCTAAGTTAAGGGTCAGAACCAATATATTTCCTTCAATTACTCCCAGCACTTTCACGTGGTGATGCCTAGTAAAACCAATGTTCCATAAGACTCCAAGCCTCATCTCTACCAAAGCCAATCCAAGGTGGTGAAGAGAATTCAATGTTTTACATTTAGTATTTTTTTATAGGTATTGCATGTTATTCATCTTGTCTAATTGTCTTGTTATATTTCACACAGGATATTCAGAAACCTACACTTTACTTCATCATGTTTTCATGAATGCTATGCAAATATTTGACAGTTTAACTATAATAAAATCATATTAAATAATTCCAAATGTCATCATTGCTTAAAAAGTGCCCAATTGTTACCGTTTAATAATTATGATCATTTGTTCTCTGCCTATTATTAGCTTCATCCTTTTAAACTCTAATAGCAAGCGGCTTTAAGAGTTAACAGTAACCCAGATTCCATAATTATGAAGCCATTTCAGTAATAACTGGAAAACAATTAAGAACACCTCTGCATTAAAACAATCAGCACAAAGACAAAGCTAAATGTTCAGTAATTAAAAGCCCAGAAAACCATTACATAATCATAATAATAAAGAAAAACAACAAATAAACAAAAAACATTGTGCTTGTAAAAAGCCATTATTTTTTCATTATTGCAATTTTCTAGTACATGTGTATCTGGCGTCATTATATCTACATGTGAAGAAATTAAAAGGGTTGTTGTAGATAGATTTTCTCAGCTCAAGCATTCTTTATTAGTATATTCATGGGTTATATCTGTATAAGTGGATTACTTGAAATATATAAGGATCTTTGCTACATTCCTCATTCATAATATACTAGGCCTCGCTCTTGCTCTCTTAGTATATACAAGTTATATACAAGTTTCGAACCCATAAGCTAAGAGTAAACTGCAGTACCCTAAAGAGGATCATTTCCAGGAAAAGATCAGGATGGTGGCCAACATTCAACTTTAATATCACCACATGTTACTTTGCTTAAATTTAATCCCTTAAGTCGAACGCCTAAAAAGTAGTTAATGACCAGAGATTTTTTTTAGTTTTTGCCTCCTTGCGTTTCAACAGTTGTAAATTTTTAGTTTTTCAATGACGAAGTTGTATGAGGCCTCGTTTTATTCAAGACAAGTTGTACTTTATGGGGGAATAGTTTAAGTTCACTAATAAATAATTGCAGAATTTTTATTTTTTATTTTTTTATTTTAATTTTGTTTTTTTGTTTTTTTCTACACCATTCACATTTAACATGTAATAGCTTGTTATATTAATTCTACAGGTTATTACGGTCATGTGGATACCTAATATGTGTAGGTTTTTTTGTGTGTGTAATGTATTCACAAGTATTTATTTTTATTATATTATTTATTTTTTTATTCTTTTTTTTACTTTTTTTTTTAATCTCATGAAGGGACTACTGTTCTACTTTTTTTTTCATTTTTTTTAACACTTAGTAATGTATTAGCATATTCATATATTCTAATAAATTATAATCTGTGTCAGTCTGATACAGGCAGTGACCAGGAAAGCACACAGTCTGACCTGATCACTGGCTTCTTACACAACCAGCCCTGGGGCTACACTAGGTCCTCAGGGCTGACTGTGCAGCCGTTCTCTGGGCTCTTTCGAGTCATTAGACGTTCCGATGACCCGACAGAGCAGGGAAACCCTTTGATTGCGCTGCGGTGACAATCCACGGTAATCAAAGGGTTAAAGCACCGAGGAGCTGAGGTTCCCCGCTCCCTGGAGCTGTGCTGGGATGAGGGCTGTGTAGCACAGCCCCGATCACAGCGCTGCTGCGGCCCCGGGCGTTGCAAACTCCGGTGTCTGCAGCGACGGCAAAAGACGTCGCTGCAGACTAACCACCTGAAATGCCCGACGTCAAAAGACGTTGGGTGGTCGTTAAGGAGTTAAAGGCAAATAAGCTTATTTAGTGTGAAAAAAAGTTCTTTAGTTCTTTGTTATCCGTTCCTTACAATTTTTAAGATCTCTGATTTCTGAAATTCAGTTGGAACTTTTATTGTTTACATCCAGTGAATGACAATCTATCCAGGTTATGCAATAATCACACTAGGGGAAGGCCCTCTAAATTTGCAGTATAGTTTTCAGAGCTGTATCTTGTTACGGATCGCACACCTATATAGTTCAATTTATTTTCTATTGCACACTATCAGTGAAGATAATACACTACAGCAAACTGAGCAGCACCTCTCTAGTCAGGCAAGGGTTTGCCTCTGTGCAAAACAGAAGAAACAGAGATAGCAAACTGTAGATTGTAAGCTCTTGCGGGCATGGTCCTCTCTTCTTCTGTATCAATGTGTTATTTAGTGATATTATTGTATTTGTCCTGGTCTTATATTATATATGTGAACATTTTTGCTTCTACAGTACCCTGTAATGATGCTCTAAAATAAATAATAATAAAAATAATACCATATAAGTAAATTCTTTGTGTCAGGCAAATGGTAGGTAGGAGCTTTTCTTTTCAAAAAGTAGCCAGTTGGTTGTTTAGAGTGCAATGCAGGAGAGAAATGTTGAAGACTGTGGCAAATTCACTTCTATGGACTCTTGGTCACCATCATTAAATAGATTTTCTTTCTGGATGTTTTCATAGAAGCTGTTCTCTACCACCACCCTCTCCCTTCTCCTTCCTGTGCAACCTGTGATCCATTTTATAGCACAGACTGACATCTCAGCTAGCTTCTATTCCTAGCTGAGCCTGATTGCTAATGGAGGGGACGTAACAAAAATGATACTGTCCAAGTAAGATGTTTGGCCATAAATGTGTTCAAGCGAAAGTATAGCACTAAACCACCCAGGTTACATGTACGGCATTAGCAGGACCCCCCCTGCATGAAAACATACCACATTAGAACAATATGCCGTAAACCACAAATGTTCTCTTTGCGTTTTTATGGATATTTTTATTCTTTTTATATTATAGAACAATCTTCACCAATATTGCCATAATAAAGCGTTGGCTGAAATTTTATATACTTCTCATATAAGCACAATAAAAGTTCAGGAAAATGTAACCTGGAATCCTCGATGAGGTTAAATGTCCCGAAGGGTCGGGCAGGTTTCCGCCAAAGGTATCTACTGATTTCGATGCCTTTCAATGTGTTCTAATGTGGCCATAAATGTGAGCAAGCAAAGCTGTATTTGACATTAGAAGAAACTGCTATGTTGATTATATTTACATGTACACCATTGTCTGTGTATTTGTGGGATGGTGGAACAGCCTCATGTCTCTGCCCAGAGAACTATAAACTTATGTACAATTAATGATTACAAACTGAAAAGCTGTGTTCTGCTGTTTGACCACAAGATGCAGAGAGGAGAGATTTGCTTGCTGAGTCATTGCAGTTGGAGAAGAGCGCACATAGACAGAGTGGACATTGTGCCAAATCCAGTTGCAGAGAGCAGTGACCACCACCTTTAGTACCGAACTCTGGCAGAGGGACCCTCATTCAGGAACTGTGACTGGTTACTAGTCCAAAATAGACCTGGGTCGGTGAGCATACACACCAGCCTATTTGGGACTGTTACTATGTAGTTAGATTAGCTTGGGCCACCATCTGTGTCAGGCCTCAAGTCATCGTCCCTAGGAACAGTACCAGTGTGGGACATTAAAATATGCCTTACATAGGTGCTGGCAGCATTGCAGCTCATTCGGCTGATGAGACTTTTATTGGTATTTGTGTTATGGGAACAGTGGATATAGTTAGTAAGTGTGTAAGTTGTTGTGCTATTCTGCAAGCGCTTCCTCGAAACACACCCCCACACAATTGTTCCTGTCTCTCAGGGTGTTAATATTTAAATAGCCACGGCCTTTCCAAGCTCGCTGGTAGGTAAAGTTATTGTGTGTCCAGAGAACATATTTACAGCGGCATAATGTGTAGCACAGGGGCCTTGTGCATGTAATTTGGGGATTTCTGAGTACACTTATTTTTTTTTCAAGTAAAGAAGAAGTTTGATTGAACTGGTATTGGAGTCAATTTCCTCGTTCACTACTTCGCTGCATTCTGGGGATCCCATCTCGGTACACGATTTACACATTTACACACAAAAATAAATTTCACTCAGCACTCACTGGCATAAGGCTACTGTTGCCTCACTGTTCAGTAACTCTAAATGGTTAATGTTTCTCCCAGTAGGGAAGATAAATAGAAAAGATCACAAGTAGTGATGAGCGTCATCGGGTCGATAGTCGATATCGGCAATTATCAAGACGATTTCCGATAGTCGATAATAGATTATCGCCGATGACTAGTGTTGAGCGATTATTATCGACAAAGTTGAAATCGGCACAGTTTTTATGGTGATCGGATTTTTTAGATCATGCGATAATTTAGGTTAAAATCTGTGCATCATCTATTAAGATCGCGCCTTTTTCGGCGCTTCCTGTAATTTTGGCGGCCAGCAAATCAGATTACAGAATAGAGCAGGGTGAGATGTGTGTGCGACGTCATGACTGGGATGTGTATGGTTGTGATTGGCTGGAAAAATCACATGACCTCGTTTTACATAGAACAGCATTTCCTGTTCAGCCGCAGTGTCTCAGCATCTCATAGGAGTAGGACGTGCGCTCTGCTTGTGTCCAAACAGCTCAGCGAAACTATTATATTTCTTCACAGAGAAACCTCTACTATTAGCTGTGATCCTTACAATTTAGTTAGATTAGAGATTGGAAGATTTTATATAGTTAGGTAGAGAATTTTAAAGGAGCATCTACCGCTGTAAAGTCACGGGGGGGGGAGCGGAGGGGGGGCCCCCGCGGGCGAACACAGACAAGCTCTATAAAGAATACTGGATAAAGTTCACCAAGACTTAGTGTAGACATTGCAATAGCTTTATTATTAACAGTTTTCTATTGAAATATTTCCTGGGTATTGGGCAGCCTGAACTTATAGGATACACATCTTTTCTAGTAACTGCAGGTCTCTTTGTTAGGTGCAAAACTCCACTTTTATTATCAGTATACATTTCTA
>JAODAL010034353.1:0-44356 GCA_025379985.1 Phyllomedusa bahiana
CAGGGATCAGCCCCCTTCAGCCCCCACCTTTGCCCATACACCAGCACCACCAGAGACCCATCCTCCCCCTTCTCTTTCCGCCATTTGACGACCGAAACCCGTACAGCGCCAGTCAGCACCACCCTTTCTGTCTTCCGGGTTTTGAGCAGAAGAAACATTTTAAAACCCAAACCATCCCAAACAAAACCCCTAAATTTCCCGGCATTGCCAGCTTTTCCCCGGGAAAAGTTGCCTTTCCGCTGGGGGACACAGAGGGTTTTTCTGCCACGTCAGGCCCTTGCTGCCCCCAATACCAGATGCCGACAGGCATTTCTTTGCCAGAAAAGCCGCCCGCCCTGGCCAGCCACGTTCATCTAAAATTTTAAAGCCGTTTCTGCATCTGTCCCGAAAAGCCCCCTGACCACCACACATGGCTAGTAACAAGGCCCAAAGGCCCGCTAATCCTGTGACAGCTCCGGGGTGAGCTGGGTGGATGTCCCTGGGGGTGACGGTGGCTCTCGGGCTCGCGCACGCTCTTAAAAAACCGCAGGGAGGGGTCTGGGTTCTTCCCCCCCAAGGGTCCTCGGGTGATCACGTGCCCAAAAACCCGGGGCCGTTTAAATTAATCTGTCTTGGAACCGCCACACAGTCAGGACTGGGGCGGCCTCCGCAACGAACCACGCTGGCTGGTGCCAAAACCTTTGTGCCGGGCAAGGGGGTGTGCGAAAAACGGGCAAATCTGCGGGCTCCCCTTAAATCAGCGGGAGCACACCCTTGCCTGGCAAAGTCATGAACCTGTCGCCCAGAAAATTTCAAAAGCTCCCCCGGCGGGACTGCCTGCTGAAAAGGGGCCGAAGTCAATTTCGCACTTCCCTTTCCCCACCCCTGCTTCGTCCCGCCGGGCTGCGTTCGCGTCGCTGGCCTCCCCGTCAACCATCTCATTGTTGACGGGCAACACGCTGGAATTCCACCCTCCACATGCTCCAGCGTTTGGGGCAGCACGCAGTGCCATTACGCAGTACAAAGTACCCCCCCGGCCTACAAGCAGGGGTGGGGGACCTCGGGTGTTGACCCCCGGGAAGGGGGGCAGGGAAAAAGCTCGCACCACCCCTTGCCATTTTGAAACCACCAAAATTCATGCGGACAATCCCCTTGTCAGCATGACTTGTGGTACTTTTTCTGGAACGATCGGGGACACCGAAACAACGGTCCCGCCAGCGCAGAGGGGAAGACGACACAATGCAAAAAAGGGAGCCTTTCTCTCCGTCAAATCCAAAAGGGCCCGACATTTCACAATTTAAACGTCCTTCTTTGGGCATGGTTGGGGGTCCAGAGCTAGTGCAAGGGGCCATCAGCCTCAGGGGCATCATCCAGAAAGTCAGGGCGTGTTAAAAGCTTGCCGAGGCAGCAGGAGGAGGAGGAGGGGGGGTTTCCTAACACCGATTTTTCCGACTCCCCCCTTTGGGAAAAGGTTGGCCGAATTTGAGGGGGAGGGGGAAGAAGGAAATCATTTTTGCTAGTGCCCCCTCCCCAATTTTGGGAAAAAAGGGCTCCACCTCACATAGTGTTTGGGATGCTCCTTTTCCTCCAACATATCCTCGCATTAAGGCCAAAAAAGAACAACATTAGGGGGGGGCCACCCCCTGACCCCCGGACAAAAAAAAAACTCAGCACTTTCCTTCCCCCCACCCAAATAGGATAAAATGCAGGAAAGGGGAGACCTTGCTGATTGATCAACTGAGAATCTGTTGCGTCTGCTTAGTTCCCCAAAGTCATGGTGGGGAAAAACACAGCGACGTGACACAGTAGAGGCCAATAGGCATAGCGCAGCACAGGCAAGGGGCAGAAGCCTAAATGGGTGACCTCTGGCAACTTTGTTTACCCCTCACCAAAGCATGCAAAGCAGGGGATACATCCAACACACAGAGACACTTAAATCATGGGGCAGACTACTGCGTCTCAACCGATTTTTTGTATGTGTTCCGACCCAATAACTTTTGGGGGTCCAAAAAGGACGATGGCCCCCAGCGGCTCTCACCGTCCCGGGGTTGGGAATTTTATTCAAAAAATTAGAACTCGTTTTACTTTTTCATACCATTGTTACACATAAAAACGTCTATAACCATTTTTCATAAATTTTTCCTATACCTATTTTCCCTTGACCCTTAAAAACAGATATTTTTGGGCCCGAAATGCACCGGGTTCTCAAAGTAAAGGACCTCCAGGGAAATACCGCTTGGGTATACAAAACATTTGAAAAAGGGTTCACATAACAAAAAAAGATAGCTTCAGCAAAACAACAATACACAAGATAATTTGGACATAAGTTTCGACACCCCCACTGAGGACAGCAAAACGGGCACTAAAAGCTCCAACGGGCCCGTGCGGTTAACATTATGCAAACATGCAGAAAAAATGTATTTCCATATAAAGAACAATGAGAATCATTATTAATTCGTCCATCAAATGTTAATTAACCAATGATTGACTAACACGTATTAATTTATGCTTGCGTATTAAGTGATTATAAAAGGACATGTATCTCCTGTAATAAACAGAGTTTAGTTATCCATCAACCTGAGAGTATGATTATTACTTGGGATCCCGCAAGCTTGCAGTAAATATATATATATATATATATAAATATATAAATATATATAATAATAATTTATAATAATTTAGGAGGAGGTATCAAAATAGGCTGATTATAACACAACCCTATCATTTGAGTGACGTGACTCTCTAACGATTATTCTAGGAAAACAACGCATGAGTATACCCTTCGTCTTATTCTTGGGCGTCGGCCCGCAGGGGTTCCTAATCTGGGCAGCCAGACGTGCCTGATCAACACGATTAACGGTAAGGTCCATGTTTTCATTCTGAACTCATGACTTATTTCAGTTTCTGACTGCCTATTTTGTTCCATCTGAGGTTTGGCCCCGATCCAGGCGTGCCTGATAACGGTCTCGGTGTGTCTCTTCTGTTTCAATTGACCGGTAAAGCCTTTTGCTATCTCTGGTTCATGATTGCTTTGAAATTTGTGGTCTAAAAGTTATCTGATTATACATCTGCTCTGCTGCGACACTAGAATTTCACTGTTAAGTGTTACAAAAGCAACTTCCTCTTTTTAACGCTGCCCTGGAAAGACTGTCATTTACTCTAGCGAGGTGGAAAATACTTCAAATCCATTACTAATAGTCCAATGATCTGTCCTGTGGTTATGGTGATTTTCACATGAAATCTTTACTAATTCTGGTAGTTGGGAGCAGGCCTAGGTAATTGAGTGAGGACAGGTGAGGTCAAGTCTGTCGTGCCACCTTGTTCCTGTAGAGTAGTGGGGGGGATTTTGTGTTAGATTTTGGATTTTGTTTAATGTTTAGCTAGGCGTATGAATTAGTATTCTGTAAATCGCACAGGAAAGAAAATCAAAAGCATTCCAAAGTAAGAGCAGTATGTGAACTGCCTTCTGTCCACTAGCCCTGCAGGGAACGTAGTAGGAGCTTCGGATGCTACGAGAATCTCATCCCATCACGGGGTCCTCCGAAGCTGCCAACTTTTCCCCACTCAGGGTGCCTTGTCATTTGCCTCTTACTGAGTTGACCACCGAGGAGCAAGTGAGAGCTCGAGCTCTGGTAGCAGCTGTTAAGCCCATGGAGCTATTAACAACTTAACAGTTTATCTGGGTGTGAGTATATTCATTTTACTTAGACAGTGTTACGTACCTGTACAGAGCACCGTATTGCCAGCTTCCATACAATAGCGAGAGGGTTAATTACATTAGTGACTGTTACAACTTCGTGTCTGCTAACTGTTTCCTATATTTTTATTCTGCTCTCTGGCAGACGCACACTGCAGTCTGCACATGCTTCTTGTTTTTACGCAAACTAAGCTATTATTTTTAATCAGACTGTTTTTTAGGGACACAGGGTGTTTAAATTTCGTGTCTGCCAGTGTGCGCTCCAGTATACTAGTCGTTTCAGTTGCCATGCACCATCTCGTTCGGTGAATTACTTGTTAACCACAGTACATTTCCATGTTTTCATTCTAGGTTGTCCTCATCACTTGCAAAAAATCGAATTTTACTTCGTGTTTCTCACCGGCTGCTCTTGTGCTGCGCAGACAAGGTAGCAGTTTTATTGAGCGTTATCCTACTCTTATGCGTATTTGCAATATTCACAAGGATGGCCATCTTGATGTGGCTTCCTGGGAACATGCGTTACTTGATTGTTCACAGTCTCTTTTAGACACAATAAGGTATCAGATGCTTCGGCAATGGCAACAGAACTTCTATTGATATTCACGTTTAAAAAATTTTATGGAAATTTGCAGTCAGGACCCTCAGGGGGATTTACTGCATATCTCTTTATAACTTCCTTGGTTTTCCAGGAATGTGTGGTGACAAATTCTGTTGCCAAACGGCCAATGTTCGTGTCAGAGCACAGGACTACCCCTCATTTCCCTGCGGTCCTGTGAAATGGTTGATCTGCCCTCTCTTGCCTGTCTTGCAGGAAGGGACTGTCCGGAACCCTCCCTCCTTATCCGTCCTCCTGCAGCAGCCTCTATCAGGATCAGTTACCCCGCATGTTCATGGTGTCAGCCATGTTAGTGGAGACATTGTCCCCAGCTTCCTGTTGTGCCGATGTTGCCAGGAGACAATTCCCCCACTTCTGAGGTCGGCCATATTGCTAACCCAAACTACCGACTCCCAATGGCCAATTGCTCATTCCAGATCAGGGCCTGACCTGCAGCCATCTTGATACACCCAATATTTCTGCAAAGTTGCATTCACATAATGCAGCTCACCTACTCATAGCAATCATTAATGTGCTCCCTGCTACCCCCACAACCCTCTATCCACTACTCACAGCATCAGGAACTATTTCTATACCTTCCTCATCCTGTTTGCTCCAAATCTCACCTGTCACTGCCGAGGGATACTGCAGAGGATTCAAGTTGCCTATTGCTGTTGAGGCACTACCCCCTAATGTGACTCATAAAAGAAAAGCTTCCGATCCTGAAAATGAAGATACTGTATTATTTATTTCCCCCAGAATGATGAACGCAGCTCATTTCAACAACAGACCTAACTCACTATCAGAACCCGCTCTTTGCCTGGAGCCCTAGTGTGAGAACCACCACCAAGAATATCCCGAATGCTGATTACCACTATCATGGACACTTCTACACTAATCATGATTACTAAAGGAGATATTTGTGTTCCAATGATACTACAGCTATTGTCAACCACGAAAATATCGGTGGTTCAAGATTAAGAGGCAGAGAAATGCTGTTACTGTGTTTTGAAAACCCCCCGGAGTCCCCAACGCGCCATGTACTACTCATCCCAGTGCCCTCATCTGCTACAATGCTTTCAAAAACAGGTTTTAATGATCTTTGCAATTCTTTCTTTTCAGTGTCCCTGAACACAAGATTCTCAATATCTCTTTGCTTTCACGTTATCATGGTACTCAACACGCCTGGACAAGATGCCCTCAAGGGCCCAGAATTCTCCAAATCAATTCACTCAAGCTCTTCAGCCTGTCTTCAAACCATTGGATGCTGGAACACTCGAAGTACAAACCTCCTGGCTAATTTACTGGTCAGATTGATGTACAGATTTGTGAAATCCCAGAAGTAATTTGAGTCAAAACCCAGGACCATTTGGATTCCCCCTCAGAAGTAACAGAAACAATTTGAATCTAGTAGAGGCTGACTCCCAACACCCCGTATTATCCACAGACGTTCCGGAGTAAGTCCGATAAAATGGAGTGCCGACACTCAAAATCTCAAAGCCCGTAAGGAAGCACCCTCTCCCCTGGCCAGAAATCCTACCACTGCCCACTGTACACTAACAGAAGACATCAACTTTAGCATTCCCACTAGTCTCACATCCTCAGAACCAACTTGTTAGGGGGAGTTCATTATACGATAGTTGATTGCAGAGGAAAAGGAATTAAAGCATTGTGAAATATGATCTTAAAACTTGTAAACTTGTTGTAAATGAATTGAAATTAATCCACACTTCAGTGTTTCCCTTCAGTCCAGACTCAGACACTGACCACAAAACCATTTTATGAGCATCTCCGCATGATGGATTTTATACGGTAAAAAAGTCATGTGAGAGGTTTCCCTGGATTTGAACGAACATACAAGTTCTTCTGGTGTCCCCAAACTCATTGAAACTATAATAAGACTACTTGAGTCATGCCTTGAGAGACAGCGGAGCCAACAAAATCTTCCATGAATCACTCCATTATCCTTTATTACATTTGTGTTGTTTGGGTTGTGGTGAAAATACAAGGGATAAACGACCCAGGCGGTGTGGCTGGTGAAATTTAAAGCTAGTATTGTGATAATAAATCAATGCCCGAATCAATAATCACCACCAATAAAGATAAACAAAGGTGTAGATGGATAAATAGTATCCATATAACAACAGAGATTAGTAAATCACACCCAATATCCTGCAAAACTTAATGTGATCAATAAACCCATAACAATCATGGCCTACAAAACACCTAGCATTGGAAAAATATCTATAAAGACCCTCACAAGGGGAATTGCGAGGAAATAAAGGTGAAGTTTTCCTTAAGGAGTGACCCGTTCTTGGATTCCAGACCCCTAGAAATTTTCTAACGTCTTATCCCTTATCTTTCCAGTATAGAACCACCCACAACATAATCATTAGCTCTCAAAATTCCCAGATTCCTAATAATGGATTGCCACAATCCACAAATCGACACTAGCAAAGTACTGCTCTAAGGTAGCACCTGGTGGTCATAGTGGTTTAACCCCCCTCATCCTCACCATCGAGATGCAATGTAGAAGATCCCTGCGATCAAATAGGTCACGACGCCCCCCTTGGAGCGAAGCCTGGAAGTGTGAATGCAGTGGGTTTTATATACCCGCTCCTCGACTGTCCATGTAGCCACATAAACATAGTAATACATATTCATCTAGCGTAAATAAGTTTTAGAGGCGGCATAGAGAAACAGAGTTTAATGTTTTAGGGGGGACTGTCAGAGAGGAATTGAATTCAAAAAACTTAGAACTCTGTTTGTACTATTCATATCCATGCTTACACATAATGAAACTTCTATATACCATTTGCATGAATTATTCTCTATACCTATTTTTCCCTTGACCAGTAGTAATCAGATATATAGGCCAGAAATGCACTGCTTCTGCAAGGTAAAGGACCTCCAGGAAATACCTGTCCTTGGATGATAACTGAAGACAATTTGAAATGGATTCACATAGACAACAAAAGATAGCTTCACAGGCAAAACAACAAATGACACAGATATGGATTGTGGAACATATGTTGCGACCCCCCAGCATCCAGGAGACAGCAAAAACGACACTAACAGCTCCAACGGCCATGCGGTTAACATTATGCAAACATGCCAGAAAAGTGTATTACCATATAAAGAACATGAATCATAATTAATTCGTCCCCTATCAAATGTTAATTCACCATATATCGACAAACACTTATTATTATTTATGCTTTCGTAGTAAGTGCAATAAAAGGACATGTATCTTCCGCATTAAACAGAGTTTTATTATCCATCAACCTGAATTGTATGATTATTACTTGGGATTCGTACCCGCTGCTTGCAGCATATAATATAAAATATATATATATATATATTTATTATATATATATATATATATACTATAAAATATATTAATTTTGAGGAGGTAGCAAAATGGGCTTAATTTATAACACACCTAACAACTCCATAGAGGGGTTGTCCAGCCCAGACAGCCAGCGTCATATCTGAGCTGACCACAGCCAGTCCGCTGTAGAGTCATTTACACACAAACGCCATCCAGCTTTTCAACAGATAATGAAGATCGTTTGACTTCTCATCAAGATGAAATCCAGGCATGGATCTCTGATTGAAGTTGTGGCCTACATTGCCGAGGTCCACCGATTAGTTGCCGGTCTACTTCACATGTCTCTTCCAAACAAATGGTCTCTTGGAAAAACAATGTTTTTAAAATGATCATTTCTTACTGCAATTTTTATTCTCTTTCCCAACAGTTCATTTTGCTGGTTTTGCGAGAGAGACTGGTAGAAAGTACCAGCAAGGCTTTTATGAACAACACAGTATTCCATTACTCACTTTAGCTAAAGAAGTTTTTCGCATTGTCAATGGTTTTTGAGGTCATTTGCTGTTAGATAACAGCTTAAACATTAAGGTCACTGTAGAACATAAATGTGCTTTTTAAGTGGCAATTCTCCTCACAATTTTTTAATATGTCTGAGATCATATTAATAATTTTTTGGGGACATGTAGCCTGTGAATACAGCATTAAATCATTGTCCCTTTTGAACAGAAATGTGGCATTCTAAGTGGCATTTCTCTCTCACAATTTTTAACAGTGTGCTGATAAGTCGTTTTTATCATTTTTTGGGTCATCGCTTTGAAATGCCGCAATACTACGGTCCTAATTCAATAAAAAAACTGTGTTTTCTTCTAACAACATTTGTTCTTCACAATGTCCAAGTGCTCAAAGGTCATGCTTTGAATTTTTGGTGGCATTTTTGCTTTGAAAATTCCAGCTAACAACACAGGTCCTATTATAAAAAAGATGTTGTTTCTAACAGACATTTGTTCTTCACAATTGGTCCAAATTGGCTCGAGGGTCCATGCTTTGAATTTTTGGGGCATTTAGCTTGAAATGCAGCTATACTACAGTCCCTATTAACAAAAAAATTTGTTTCTAACAGCATTTTGTTCTCACAATTGTCAAGAGTGCTCAAGTGATGGTTCATGTCAGAAACAGAATAGTAGGGACACCAATATTGCAAAATGACTTGTTTTTGCAAGATCTTAACATAGCTAACAATCCCGTGTATTGAGACAACCCATTAAATCTACAATTCAAAAAAGAGAAACAAAGACATGGTGGATCATCCTATTTTAAAAATGTATTATCTAGAATTAAACGACTAAAAAACTTGCATGTACAAAATAGCTGGTAAGAAAAATTCCTCTGAATTGTACAAGTGGAGTACAGGAAAACTTGACCAGATGAGGATATTCAGAGACATGAGTATTGGAGCACGGACCAGAGAACAAAGTACAGAGACAATTATCCACCCGCACGATTGATTAAAATGAGAAAAAGAAATGCCAAGCAAAAGGGCACCTGGGTGGAACCAGGAGCGTTAACCACCAGTATTTCCCAGTGAAGCTCAATTGGTCCGCACTCATGGACCGGAGGGGCAAGCTGCATACCCAGAGTCTTGACTGTGTACAGAGGAAAGTGCTGGATTCTCACACTTCCGCCTCAGCTTCAGCAACGACAGTTTTCGTTGCATGCTTCATCAGGGCATTTTAACCTGCTTGTTAGAAAGATGACAGACGCCAGCCTGTCTCTCACCGCACCCACTGTAACTCCACCATGGGTCATTCTGGGCACGACAGGTATAGTCATATGTCCAGTTCAACAAGAAAATGGGTGGTTTGAAAGACTCCTTTTTCCTGCACTTTTTTAATCAGGGGTCAGACAGGTTATTGGTGCAAACTGCGGTCCAGACAGTTTCTAGTCCAAGGTCCAGTTCAACTAATAAATGTGTTGAAAGACTCCGTTTTTCCGGCACTCTCTATAATCTGTGGGTCAGGCAGGTTACAGTGTCTATGCTGCGTCCAGACAGGGTTTGTCAATTCCAACTTCAACTACAAAATGGTGGTTGGAAAGACTCCTTTTTCCCGGCACTTTTTAAATCTGGGGGTCAACAGGTTTAATGGTCATACTTGCGGTCCAGACAGTTTCTAGTCACTTTCCAGTGAAACTAAAATGGTGTTGAAAACTCCTTTTTTTCCGCACTTTTAATCTGTGGTCAGACAGGTTTAAGGTCATGCTGCGTCCAGGACAGGGTTTTGTCAATGTCCATCAACTAAATAGGTGGTTCATAGACTACTTTTTCTTCCTGCACTTTTTAATCCTGTGGTTCATGCAGGTTTTTAGGGTCATGCTGCGTTCCGACAGTGATAAGTTTTAATTGCCCAGTTCAAGTAAAAAGGATGGTTCCAAATCATACTGCCTTCTGGCCACTTTTTAATGAGTGGGTGATGCAGTTTATAAAGTGTCATGCAATTGGTACAAGGACAGGGATAGTGAATGTTTTTACTTTTTCTGTGGCTTTTATAGCCTAAGTTGTTTTGTGCCTAAGATGTAAGCAGGTATCCTTTACTGTTGTGGCTGTTAATTCCAGCTTCTCCACCCTGGTTTGGGTGTACAGAATGAAGGTGTTTTGCTCTCCCATAGACTTAATGTCATCGCACAGCCCCACACGCTCATCAATCGACTGCTCACTATCGAAAAACATTATACGATTGTGCCCGACTATCGACTATCGCCCGATGTCGATAGCCAACGTAATCGCACCAAATCACTACACTTCAACGGCTTCCTCATGTCCTTGTGATCCCTGCACTAACAACTTTACAGAAAAAACATCCAGAAACTGGGACATATACTTACTCAAAAAAAACACTCCAATTCTTTTGGGGCTTGTTAACAGCTCAATGGCTGAACAAACATGAACCCATAGCTAGCAACTTTGCCATTTAATTCTGACTGGGAAAAAGATCACATGTTGCAGCAAATTGCTAGAGCAAGAATGAAAAACTGCATACCAACTTTAACAACCTATTCACACACAGCCATGCAGAAAAAGCCGCATATAATGCATGGGGAGATGCACAGAAGCAAAGTGTAACCAATGAAAACAAATCACACATACGAAACTCATGGCATGAATGATGTGGTTGCCTGTACTAACAATTGCATATAATAAGGCGATACAAAAGTGTGCCATAAATATACACTCCACCTGTGTAGTAGAATAACGCAGTGATCCTGCTGCAAAGTCCAGTGTTGATAAGGGTTTAATCCATCAACTGATATAATAAAATGGCTGAGTGTAGAAATGGTTCAGGCCAAGTTAAATAAACTGAATGTGAACAAAGCTTCGGGCCCAGATGACTTACACCCAAGAGTTCTAAAAGAGCTCAGCTCAATTATTTCTGTATCTCTCTACATGATATTTTGAGATTCTCTGGTGATTGGTATAGTGCCAAGAGACTGGCACAAGGCAAATGTAGTTCCTATCTTCGAAAAGCGCCACAGATCTGCCGAGGTAATTAAAGACCAGTAAGCTTAACATCTATTGTGGGAAAACTGTTTGATGGGCTTCAAAGTGACTGTATACAGAAATACGTGGCTGAATATAGCATAAGTGGTTGCCAGCATGGTTAATAAGGACAGGAGTTGTCAGACCAATCTGATTTGTTATGAAGAGGGGAGTTGAAATCTGGATGGTAGGGCGGCTGTGCATACAGTGTTTTTAGACTTTGCTAAGGCATTTGACACTGTCCCATATAAGCGTTGATTGGGTAAATTGAAGTCAATAGGGTTTGAAATAAAAGTCTGGACATATTGGCACCACACACACACCGCACGGCCAGAGTAAGATGCCGGCAGCCTTGGCACATGCCAAGAGAACTGTTTCACTGAGCTGTATTGAGAGAGACCAGCACACGACCTGCTCTTATGAGACACAGACACACACTGATGCTGAACAGAAGGGCTGTTCGTAGTGTAAAACGAGGTCATGTTATTTGTTCCAGCCACTCACTAACCCATAACACATCCACTTCATGACACACAGTGTACACACACCCCGCTTCCACACCAGCTCAATTCTCCAAAGCTGATTTTCTATATATATGGAAAAGATAGATCGATATAGAGTTATGTGCATGAAAAGTATATATATTAGATAGATAGTATGTACACATAAATATATATAGTATATATATAATAATATATATAAGATATATATATAAATCTAAATATCTATAAATTATATATATATATTATATATATTATAATATATATATGTGCCATCTCAAAAGCTCTGTTTTCACTCACACAACCCTGTTTTGCTCTCCACAGGTTTTCAACTGTTACTGCAGCCAGTCCATCCTTCTATAGAAATTAGTCTGAAATAGTGACCCACTGAGTTCTAGCTTTAAGGGATATAAATGCAGGTAGATGTATATCAGAAGTATAATGTAGAACTGTCCATTGAAGTATTTATGAGAGAGAAATACTGTAGCGGATTAGTTGTTTGTAGGGTAATACATGACTTATGAGATCTCACTAATATCATTGTATCTGATACTCTTGTAATCACCAACATTACCTAAAGGTACTACTTAAAATAGCTATATTGTTTATCTACACAAGATCAGTATACAACGCTATTAACCTTTTCAAAGGATGGTGGAGATGATATTCAGAATGTTTACAAAAAGAACTATTGCTTGCTCATAATAATTAAAAGAAAAATAATAGCCTATTTTTGACATTAAATAGAGGGGTAAAACAAGAGCTCGGACAAGTAATATTAGCATTAATGAGCGGCATATGAATAAATAGCATATAGTGATATTTAAAATCTATTTTAAAAATAATAAACCGGCAGATTAGGAGCATTTAGTTCTAAAGCAAACTGTGTCAGATTTATATTGTATATAGGAACAAAGGACCAATGATACAGGCTACCAGCAATGTGGAGATATATATTTATTTATATATATATATTAAAAAAAAACTATTTGAAAATCAGGCTCTGCCGTTAATGAGCATACATGCACTACAAAGATGCATAAATTACTTAACATATAGTAATATCAGTGTGCTATTAAGTTATAAAATAAAAAACAACCATTCAGGATTCATTGCTCATAACAGATGTATTTACTAAGTGGCTAGAGGTACTTCCTGCTGGGAACCCTGGTGTTCTCACATAGTGATTTAGTAATAATGGTCCATAAGTATGTGGCATCATAGAGTTCTGAAGAACAAAAGACAAATAGATGGGTCTGTTGCCTACCATTGGTAATATTAAATATGCATATTACACCTGCAGTTATGGTAGATATATGGTAGAGCTGGTTTTATATTATCAGATTTTAAGATACTAACAAGCAAGAAGTTTTTGTTCCCAGCTCTCTTCCAGGTGATATTGATTGGTCCAGCAAAAACACAAAGACTGAGGATGTCATGGACACGTCGATAAAGGTGGAGTGTCAGAGTATAGAGGATATCAAACAACAATCTGTAGAAGCTGTTGTGGATTATATAGTAAGCTCCATAAAAGAACATTTTGATAATGAGATTGCATCATTCCCAAGTAAGAAAGTATTATGTTGTTTGTTTGAATGGTTAAACCACACACATGGGAATAGAAGCCAAAATGCAATTTAAAAACTAACCCCTGTAGTAGAAATAGTTAGAATGGCAGAACGGACCTCTTAGATCCATGTCTTACATGATGAGCTAGTGAAGTAGGGATAGAATAGAGCAGGGAAAGACTTCAATTTGGGGTTGTTCTTATCAGAGCAAGGACAAGATGAAAACAAACAAAAGATTTTTTAGGGCTATTCAGAGTCATTGTAAATCATCTTTACTCTAAATCTTTACTTTAAAGACTTTAAAGGTATGCTCAGGGGTAAGTTTGCCATTATGAGATGTGAGTAAGTATAATGTTATTGATAGTAATGAGCGATTACGTCGACTATCGTCATCGGGTCGATAGTCGATATAGTCAATGATCAAGATGATTTCCGATAGACGATAATAGATTATCGCCGGGTTGACCATTAAAGTCTATGGGAGAGGAACAACACCTTCATTCTTACACCCAAACAGGGCTGGAGAAGCTGGAATTTTAACATCCACAACAGTCAAATGGATAAGTGCTACATCTTAGGCAACACACTTAGGTTATAAAAGCCACAGAAAAAAAGTCACAGACAATTCACTATCCCTGTCTTGCACCACAGCATGACCCTTAAACCTGCATGACCCACAAATTAAAAAGTGCAGAAAGGGAGTATGATTTGAACCATCATTTTACTTGAACTGGACATTGAATATCCCTTCCTGGAACGCAGCATGAGCCCCAAACCTGCATGACCCCAGATTAAAAAGTGCCATAAAAAGGAGTCTTTCAACCGCCATTTTAGTTTCACTGGACATAGACTATCCCTGTCCTGGGCCACAGCATGAACCCCAAAACCCTGCATGACCCCAGTTTAAAAAAAGTGCCGGAAAAAAAGGAGTCTTTCAACCAAATTTAGTTTTTTGTATCCTATTGTAATTTAACAAAGTGGTCTTTCAACAAATCTGTGCTGCGCCAAAGTGAAAAAAAAAACCTAATTAAATCGTTTTACAGATAATAAAAAGGTGAGTTTGCACCTATCAAATACACCTGCAGTTACTAGAAAATTTTCCCTGTATGGTTATATAAGTACAAGATGGGTCTTTCAAAAAAAGTGGGCTGCGCCAAAGTGAAAAAACCTAATTAAATGTGTACGGATAAAAAAAACGTGGTTTTTGCACCTATGAAATACACCTGCGGTGACTAGAAAATTCTGTATCTATTGTTAGTACAAAGTGGGTCTTGAACAAAACTGAGCTGCGCCAAAGTGAAAAAAAAACTAATTAAATTGTGTACAGATAATAAAAAGGTGAGTTTTCCAACCTATCAAATTTCACCTGCGTTACTAGAAAAAATCTGTATCCTAATATTTAAATTTCGGCTGCACAAAATACAAGCTAATTTTTCACCAACAACTGGCCAAAAACTGTTAATAAAAACCCATTTCAATGCAGGGTCATAGCAGAGTCTGGGCTGCACAATATCCACTCTCCTTTCAAAAGCCTGCCTGCCTGTCTGTCTGTGTTCGCCCGCACTCCCCCGCCCCCTCCCCCCCCCCCTCTCCGCGGCTGTACAGCGCTAGATGCTTCTTTAAAATTCTCAGCCTAAGTAACTAAAACTGAAATTCTCTAATCTAACTATGTTCTAATGTTCAAAAAAGTACACATAGGCTGTATGGACAAAACATTGAACTTTACTTCATTTTTATAAATTGGTGCATAAAAGACATAGTTCTATGACGAACACCTTAGGCAATGAAAAACCTATGAAAACGTGGCAGTACTTAGCTGTATAGCTTCTCCTGTTTAGGAGGTGAGTGATAGTCCCATAGTAGACTAGTAGGAGCCGATCATGCTGAGTTGCAGCCCAGTGCCGCCATGCAATGAAGCGATGTTTCGGAAGGCACGCCTTCCTTTCTCAAGCATGATGTAATCCATGCATAGTGATATATCATGATGTATTGTTTTACTAATCTATTAGAAACATGATCCGCCTTAAATAGAAGTTATATAAACTCAAGTATTACTTGTAATAAACCAGTAGATTTGCATTGACAACTGTTTCAGCATCTCTTTTCATTCATATGCATATGTTTC
Organism: Phyllomedusa bahiana; assembly: GCA_025379985.1. Lineage (NCBI taxonomy): Eukaryota > Metazoa > Chordata > Amphibia > Anura > Hylidae > Phyllomedusa > Phyllomedusa bahiana. The sequence continues at coordinate 15,325 of JAODAL010034353.1, forward strand.
AGTTATGGATTATTGATTAATTTGGAAACCAAACGACGAGGTTAAGGAGGCTCTTAAAAAGCCCCCATAACAGTATATAAATGGTGAACAGTTATTTAATGTAAAACCCCCATAAAAGACAAAGGAACATCCGATTCATCTGGAGAAAAAAGGATTCAATCCCCAGAGGAGAAAAGCCTTCTTCACCATAAGAATTTTGAATCTGTGAAATGGCCTACCTCAGAGGCTGGTCACAAGGCTTAGATAACTACTTAAAACAAAAATTATTAATACTTATGTAGCTGTATAAAATATCTAGATACAGTCTGATGACAATTTTGGGATCAGGTATCAAATATTTTTTTAGCACTGATTAGTTCTTGCTTTATGGTTTCCAAAAGTCATATTAGTAGGGGAAACAAAGCTAAATATTCTCCCTATCCCCATCCCTTTCACATATTTCTCCACCCTTGGTTGAACTTGATGGCATATGTCCTTATTAACAATGTTATTATATTCCTAAATGATCTCCTTTACAAACTCTGCATGTCAGCTTTTTAAAATGTTTACAAAAAATCATACGTTTTAAGTGTTTTTCATAGTGTTTTAAACTTTTGCTGAACTGTTTATTCAACTTTTTTTTTACAATTTCTAGCTGAGCCTGCAAGAGGGATATTAGCGACGCAGGGGTTTTAACTGCAGAGCAGTCTGTGCAGAATATAGAAGTATGGATTTTATCTTGCTCTGCTGTGTTAGATTGTTCTGTCCTGTCTACTGTCAATTAAATTCTGTTCTGCTAAAGTATCTTCTTTCTTGTCTCAATGTTGTTTGGACTTTGTAGTTTCTGAGAAATACAGATTGGGCATTTCTATAGTTTCTGTTGGGCCCTGCCTAGGAATTGCTAGATCCTAATGCCATTTTCTGTATAAGACAACATCAGTGAAAGAGGTTCCGATGTCCAGGGAAGTCATAAATGTATGCTTTTGAGGGATAGCATTAAGGACAGTTAGCTCGGGAGAGTTGCAATATTACTTTTATTTTTCCATTCCTGGAGTGTTGACACATTGAATCTCCACCAAAGCTCAGGCTTGCCCACTGGGGAGTTGGTGGAACTTAGGGTGGGACCCGAACTACATGCCAAATTTCCACATGTCACTTCATCTTGCCACTTGCCTTCACTGTCCAAGTGGTGCAGTGACAGGTGTGTCTCCTCCCTCACTGGTCCCTGCCTCTTTATGATACATACAGTATCAGCGGGTGCCTCCAAAGTGCCACTTCCACATATAAACAGCACTGAGGCAGTAGAGACAAGTAGAACCTCCGACTTTAGGTAGGTCATACACATAGCTCCCTCTCCATGAATCCAGGCCCCCAGTACCTGCAGATGCTACTCTTCTCTCGTTTTCATTCACACTGGAACTTCCAGCTCCTGCACAGTGTTTAGGTCGGGATTCTCGTTTTATACGTGCTTTTTATTCTGACATCCAAATTTTGTGACAGGGCAGCTTTTGGGCTTGGATCCACGTAAAAAAATGTAAAAAATGAGCCAGATAATTATGAGCCATATCACTTACCCACTATGTGGGAGTCAGACGCTGGTAAAAGGTTACTGATACATACGCCTCATGTGCCCTGGATATCTCTGCAGTTAATACCCACTGGTGAGGTAGGACCAGTCATTAATGGACACATGAGGGGTATGTATCAGTAACCTTTTACCAGCATCTGACTCCCACATCGTAGGCAGGGCTGTATTAATAGGTCATGCTTCCCTAGGCACTAAACCTGAATACAGCCCCATTAACAATTTGCATTACCACGTCCCTTTCATATTATGGTGAGGGGGCTATGGGATGATAGGTGGAGGTGAGAGGGCTATTGAGTAATCAGTGGAGGTGGTAGGAGTGATAGATGGTGAGGAGGTTATGGGGTTATAGGTGTAAATGAGGAGGTTATGGGATGATAGGTGGAGGTGAGGGGGCTATTGAGTAATCCGTGGAGATGGTAGGGAGTGATAGGTGGAGGTGAGGAGGTTATGGGGTGATAAGTGGAGATGAGGGGGCTATTGAGTAATCCGTGGAGATGGTAGGGAATAATAGGTGGAGGTGAGGAGGTTATGGGGTGATAGGTGGAGATGAGGGGGCTATAGGGTAATCTTTGAAGGTGGTAGGGAGTGATAGGTGGAGGTGAGGAGGACCATCCCCTTGAGGATTGTGCTGCGGCTATGGTCAGTACCCTTCAGAATCATATAGTGCAGCTTAAACTCCGCCCCTTGCAGCCCCAGAAAATAAGCTCTGGGCATGATCTTCAGGGGGTGTAGGAGGTGGAGTTTAGTATTGTCATTTTATTGTAGTGTTTTTATTTTCACACAGTTTTCACTTTGGCCTATGTTAAATTCACTACACTACGTCTTAGCAGCGTTTGATCCATTTCTTTAATAAAATGGTTAACGAGGGCGGGTGCCAGGGAGTGTATATTTAAATAAAGTGTTTTTTTCTGTTTGTGTGTTTATTTGATTCCATTGATAGTAATGGCGTTATCCTACAGACACCTCTCCATTACTAGCGCTCAGGCTTGGTGTCAGCCAACGGCAGTTTTTGTCACCCCAAGGCCGACACTAACTCCGTGTCACTATCACCCCAATACCCAATGCACCAGGGGTACTGGGAAGAGCTGGGTAACCATCAGAAGTGGAACCTCTAATGTGAGGGTCTGCTTCTGGGGTGGCTGCAGGCTGGTACTCTTAGAGTAGGAAGCGACCAGTATTGATGGACCTTCCCATTCCGATAATATCAGGCTGCAGCTGATGGTTTTACCTTGGCTGGTTATGGAAATTAAGAGGGACCCCACGTTATTTTTTTATTTTTTTTTTTTAAATCCTTTATTTATTGAGAATCGTAATGTGGGCACCTCGTCTAGTCATTACACTGGATGCCCATATGCAGATTCTCATTAAATACATACATTTTCAGAAAAAAAATGACGTGAGGTCCCCCACATTTTCCATAACCAGCCAAGGTAAAACCGACAGCAGCAGCCTGATACTATCAGAATGGGAAGAACCATCGATATAGGTAACTTCCCATTCTAAAAATACCAGCCTGCAGCTGCTCCAGAAGTGGACCCTCACACTAGAGGGTCCGCTCCTGACGGTTACCGACTCTTCCCAGTACCCCTGGTGCGTTGACTACTGGGGTAATAGTGACAGGGTTTGGTGTCAGCCTCGGGGTGACCGTGACAAAAAACACAGCTGGCTGACACTAAAACCGAGCGATAGTAATGGAGAGGCATCTTCCAGGTACCGCCAGTACTAACACTGGAAGGGAATGAAAAAAAAACACACAAACAGAAAAAAACACATTTTTTAAATAAACACTCCCCGACACGTGCCCTCGTTAATCATTTTATTAAAGAAATAGGCGCAACGCTGTCCGAAGTAGTCCACTGAATCCGTCGTAGTCCAAGAGGGAAACCTGTAAAAAAACGACCCTACAAATGGGACATCACCCAGCTTTCCTGGACACCGGCTGTGGGGATGTCACCCAGGTTTCCTGGAAGCAGAATAATCTATTCAGTGCACGAGAAAGCTGGGTGACATCCTTACAGCAGGCATCCAGGAAAGCTGGGTGCCCGCTGTGGTGGATGAGTGTCACCCAACTTTCTGGGATGCTAAATAGCCTATTCAGTGCCTTGGAAAGCTGGGTGACATCCCCACAACAGGTGTCCAGGAAAGCTGTGTGGCACACATCCTCTACAACAAGCAACTAGCTTTCTTAGATGCCTTGTGTGGTGGGGTGTCACCCAGCTTTCTCACATACTGGCGAGATTATTCAGCAGCTCGGAAACTGGGTGACCTGGTTCAAAGCAGGAGCCCAGGAAATCTGAGAGGCTGCTGTGGGGGATGGATGCCGCTCAGCTTTCCTGGATGCTAAATAGTCTATCTAGCATGTGGGAAAGCTGAGTAGCCCTTGGGGAAGGGAGGGAAGCAGTGTGTGTGTGGGGGGGGGGGAGTCAGAGTGGGAAGGAGGGGTGTGTGGGAAAGGTGTCAGGGAGAGAGGGGGTTGATTAGGGAGTCAATTTGGGAAGGGAGAGATGAAGGGGGCTGAATTTGGGGACAGGGTGGGCGGGGGGACATGTTGGAGGTGCGGGAGGGTGGACCGAGTTCTGTGACAGGGAGGGAGGGGGTTAGAGTTGCAGGGAAGGGATGGGGGGCTGAGTGGGGGGGTGAGTGAGTGATACTTACCTCCCTGCTGCTGCCTCCGCCCCACTAGTTGCACTGAACAGTGTAACTGAAGGGGAGGGGCCAGCCCCCTGCAGCCAGTGACGTCAGGGGAGAGCTTCTCAATGACGCTTCCCATGCATCCCTGCTCTCCTGTACTGGTCGCTTGTGAGGGAGAGAGGCTCCCTGACATGCAGCCGGTGACTGCGGATACTGTTTGTGCGTCCTGCGGACGCGCAAACAGTGAACTGCACAGTGGAAAAATCGGGATTCCTCCCTGCTTTCCCGGGAGAGCAGGACAAGGGTTCCAAATCCGGATTGTCCCGCCCAAAGAGGGACGGTTGGGAGGTATGCTGCATCCCCTTTACCCTAAATCGCTGCGCCAGCTATAGCTAAACCCTACACCACCACACTACTAACCCCATAATGTTCCCCTGCCCCCCCACCATTCTTAACCCCCCCAATTCTCCCCTGCCTCTTCCCCACCATTCTTAGCCCCCCAATGCTCCCCTGCCCCCTCCCTCCACCATTCTTAGCCCCCCAATGCTCCCCTGGCCCCTCCCCCACCATTCTTAACCCCCCAATGCTCCCCTGCCCCTTCTCCCCACCATTCATACCTCCCAATGCTCCCCTGATCCCTCCCCCACCATTCTTAAACCCCCCCAATGCTCCTCTGCCCCTCCCCCCACCATTCTTAACCCCTCAATGCTCCCCTGCCCCCTCCCTCCACCATTCTTAGCCCCACAATGCTCCCCTGCCCCTCCCCCCACCATTCTTAACCCCCCAATGCTCCCCTGCCCCCTCCCCCACCATTCTTAACCCCCCAATGCGCCCCTGTTAGAGAGAGTAGGAGGGGCTGCCTCCTCCTTTCCCAGCCGCGCACCGCGCCACTGAAGAGACAGGCAGCATCAGCACAGATTGCTGATGCTATCTGTCATAACAACGGAGTGTCGGAAGGGAGAAGTGATATGTCCCTACCGACGCCCGTTGTCTGCTGCTGGACGCCTGGGGGGGGGTCGTTTGCGGATGTTAAAAAAAGAAATAAATTAACTCCTGCTGCCATGCTGCCCCCAGGAGGTGCCACCCTAGGCACGTGCCCATAGGTGCCTAGTGGGAAATACGGCCCTGATCGTAGGGAAGTGATATGGCTCAACATTTTCTATCCTGGATATTGTGCAATATCATGGGAGACCCTGTCTACAGTATTGCTCTTGTTTACATTTGGAATAAGACCCACCTGTAAATATTTGGGTCTTTTGTTGGTTTTCTATGTTGAGGATAAGCAGTGACTTATGGCTTATTGCACATCATTGTACCCAGAACTTCACTTTCTGAGCTAAACCATCTCCACTATGGGTCTTTGGATAGATCCAGAGAGTTTCTGCCATTTTTAATTGGCCATAGCCTATCTCCAGGAACTTGAGAGATTTCTCAGCATTACAAATACTTTTGGGTAGTTCATTGTTTGAATTCATTCAAGATGTATTAGCTAAGTTCACACAGTGTCATTTAGAACGTATTTTGGGGTGTAATTGTGCTGCAATGCGCACCAAAATACATCCTTCAATTATGGTAAACATAACTTTCATAAAGAACTACGTCTTTCCCACCACGTATTGAACGCTGGCAGAAAGAAGTGACATGTCACATCTTTCCGGCATATAATGGTTCTAAACACACGCCATCTTGCGTCCCGTGTGAACATACCCATAAGATTTTGGCTTCCTTCACTGCCTTTACCTGCAAAGGAGCTAACACCAGATGTGTCCCTATTATCCTTTCCCTTGCCTCTCCATGCTCCAACATTTTGTCATTCAGAAATCAATAAGCCTTTTTCTGTGGTGGTGTGTAGGTGCATTATAGGTACTTTTGTACCTTTTCCAGCCTAGCACCTTTGGGCCTTCTCTAACTTTCACTTATCACAACAGAAACACAGATAAATATCTCCATGGACTGTGCTTTATCTGAAGTGATGTTTTCTTTGAGTAGTTGTGAATTGCTTTTCTGAGATATTCTGTTTTGTCAGACTACCTGGAGTGGCTTCAAATTAGATCTTGTCCAGGTGTTTTGCAAAAAAAAACCTCTGCATTTGTGTTTTTACAGCAGTACACTGTCTTAGCTAGAAGGGAAGAGAGTCTTATAGCCACACTCTACAATCCCTTGAACATCCATTGGGGAAATCATGTTTTACCAGAAAAAGCGTCAGTTATTGCATCCTGGAATTGGCAGATTTGTGGCCTTAAACACTAACATACTGATGTTAGTTTTTTTGGTGTAAAAGTCACACAAAACATCAAAATCAATTCCAAAGTAAATACATCGATTATTGTGTTTAAGATGTTAAGTCTCCAATCAAGGGTGATGCTTTTCATGGTAAAATCTGAATCAACTACCTTCCTCAAATACTTATTCATGACATTTGGACTGTACTACTGCACATTGAGAAATTAGTTTTAAGCTTGGTTTACACAGTGAAGAAGAGTGGTTAATAATACCCTTTTTAAAATAACAGAATAAAATGTTTAGCTTACATCATAAAATATTTTTACTTCAAAATTAGAGCATGTTTGGTTACTATATCAAATAAGCCAACTTTTTCCTATTGGAAAGTTTGGGTGAAAATAAAACTGCAGACATTCTAACATACACTCTAGTAATAGTCTAGTAATCATAATCACTTAATATCATTTATTGGTGTTGAAATACCTAAAAATCTCCAACATGTAATAAAAAGTGTATATTTGCTTCTATGGTAGAAGGGATTGAAGTTGTTCTTTGCATCAGCTGCTGAGATTGCATGTAATCAATATATAGGTATAAGGGATTTTAGAAAGTAATCAATTCCTAGAAAATGTATGCTAGAGACATGCACAGAAAATGGTTTCACATTGATTTTAACTGTGAAATAATGTGTGTAATCAATTATGTTGTGAAATTATAATGTATTTGACCAAGTTAAGCATCATTGAAAGGTTATAGTAAGACATTTTCCTTTCTATTATTCCACTTTTGGTATTGTTTATATTTTATCATAAGAGTATGTTCACACTGCGTATTTGAGGGGAGTACTTCAGCGTGTAAATTGCACTAATTCATGGCTCTCACTGAGAGCTATGAATCCCTGCCGTTTTCCAGCGCATACTTCTGAAGCAACAGGCGTATTGCAGCGCACAGTACGCACTGCTATACACATGCAATACACCGTGTGAAAATGCCCTAATTAAATGCACATTTGTGTTTTGTAATTTGATTATTTTGGTCATAGCATAACTATAAATAATATAAATCTATATATCTTAACCATTTGTATTATATCCAAGTAATTATAGATTTAATAAACATTCTTCATACAAAATAAGTTTGAAATGGTTAATGAGGTTGTATGTTATTGAGAAATTTACAGTACAAGTCCTCTTTGCCTCTTCCCTGAACTGATGTTATTGGAAAACTTGTCCTCTGCTCAGAGGCAAACATACCATTTTGTAGCCTGTACAGCTGCACAGGGCTCTGCAGGCAAAAAGGTCCATGATTACAGCATACTTGCCAATTATTGAAAGTGGCCTTCAGAGAGACTTTGAGTTGCCCAGAATATTTTCATAAACACCGCCTCCTTTATATAAGCCACACCCCTTTTACACAAAGCCGCACTCTTTTTATGCAACTATGTAACAGCCCTTCTGACTGGGGAATGTTGCTTTTCTGGTTGTTGTATAACCTATTCAGCAAAGCTGAGTGATGCCACATCCCTACGCGTTCCTCCAGAGTCATAGAGGCCGTGCATATGTCTACAGCTTGACGCTATCGTCTTGCTGCCTGATGGCTCTTCTACATCAAGTGAAATCAGAGTAGATTCTCATGATGCTTTACCCTGGTGCCTCTACTATGTAAGGGGCAGCCAGTCGCCATTTAGTTGCCAGCTGCGGGTGACTTGCCAGTTCTTTCAGGAGTCAGGGGGTCTCCTTTCTTTCCAGGAGTCTCCTTGATATTCCAGGAGAGTTGGCAGTTATCGATGGGTTTTTCGCTACAATTTTTTTTTTTTCACTATTAGCCTGTTAGTGCCAATTTAAAATAAAAAAAGTTTATTCACCTCTACTCTCACCTTCATTTCAGTGCTGCTTTGTTGTCACTCTCCTGATCTTCCATTTATTTATTTCTTTTTGCAATTGGGGACATCATTGTTGCAACCACTGATTGGCTGGAACAGTTTCATGTCACTGCCTGCAGTAATGTCCCCATTTGGAAGGAAAAAGGAATAAACAGAAGACCAGAGAGAGGGGACTGCTCAATGCTGGAATGGAGGTGAGGGGAGAGATGAGAATAATTTTTTTTAAAATTAACACCAGCAGGCTAAAAAAAAATTACTATAAACGCCTTTAATTTATGTCGTAGTTTTACAGTTGGGATCATTACAGACATGGTAAAACCCATTATGTGCTTTTTTTATTTAAAAATTTGGAGAACAATTTTTATGGTATAAATGGGTGTTGTGTTTTTTTTTAAATTAATCTATGTTTTATATGTTGAAACGCTTTTTAACAGTTTTTTTCTTTTTTTAAGTGCTTCTGTTCTTCTTTTTTTTTGGGAGGGGAGGTCCTATTACACTATGCGATCGTGCTTTTCTAATACACGATAATACATTGAAACTTATTATGCTTCACTATATTGCTATATAATAATGCATTAAGAACATTAGACCCTGTCTGTGGAAGGGCCTTACAGGCTGCATGCATGGCAGACCAAGAGGCAACATGATCACAGTGCCTCCCTGGAGACATGGCAACTCTCCTGGTAGCCTGGTAGCTTATTAGAAAGCTGGCAAGTATGGATAATAGTGATTCCTTTTCTCTATTCAATCACATGTTAGTTTCCGTTTTCTGGAGGGCCTTAAATAAGGTGGTCCATGACTACCACTTTGTCATCAAATTAGCAGTCGTAAATTAAGGAACCCATATCCTATTCATGCACAGAGGCTCTGTGTTTTACGTTGGTGTATGTCAGATGTTTCAGTCTGGTTGGTTGCTTTATTAACATACGTTGAAGACAGCTCTTTAGAATGTGGAGTGGATGGATTATCAATCCAGTGGAGGTTTGACCACTAAACCACCATTTCTTGTGATTTTGCTGGTAAGTAGCTATAACATCAAAAATGTATTGTAAAGGCTTGTCCCTACGGAGAGGGTTTTTGGACAGTTTTACAGACGGTTTTCGGTTTTGAAAAACGTCTGCAAACCGACGGTCAACCTTTAGAATGGACCTCTATGAAAATCCGTGCAGCGGTCCCCACTGCACGGATTTTCAGCCAGACTTTTTTTAAGACCGCCGGCGGTCCAAAAAAGATTGAACATGTTCATTCTTCCACCCGGTTTTCAGGCGGAATACGAACATCTCAATGTGAAGGGGGAGGGCTTTTCTCCTCAAACAGCGGAGAAAAGCCGTCCCCCAGCGGCCGTGTGCACAGCCACGAAAAAAGAGCAAATAATAATCTGACCGGTATTTGCTCTATGCATTGGGAATATGCCCTAAGTGTTCTTCTGTGGTATCACAAATGTGTTTGCATCCAGTTAGCTGCTATGACATTACAACTGTGATTCAGTCAGGTAACTAATGTGAAATCATAACTGTGTTTCCATCAGATAAGATACTATAACATTATAATTCTGTTTCTATAGAGTAGGTTGCTATAATACCACAAATGTATTTAAGTCAGTTAATCTGCTGTGACATCACAAACCTGTTTCCAGCAGCTTAGTTTCTGTAACATCACAAATGGGTTTAGTATGATAAGCTATTGTGAAATCTCAATTAGGTTTCCATTATAACATCAGAAGTGGCCTTAATTTAGGCAAACTACTAGGACACCACCACTTTAATTCAGTCAGGTAAGCTGTTGTGAATTTACAATTCTCTTTCTGCTTTGACATCACAGGTGGGTTTTTATAATGAAATCTACTGTCACATCACAACTTGTTTTAGTCAGGAAAGCTCAGGCGTGGGAATATAATATATAGCAATACAAATGTAGCTAGAAATGAGAGGGCCCATATAATGGGGCACATTCATGATAAAAGGGGTGTGGCTCTCTAAAGGGGTGTGGTTTAGTGAGCGACAACTTGTGCCCAAAAAATTGCCAAAATGTTGCCATGTTTAGTGACATAAAGTAGGCCAACATAAACAAGTGTAAAGTTAGACAAGACAGTTCTAACATCATCAAATGTATCAGCACTATGATAAATGTTGTTCATTGTAAGACTGTCAAATCTAACTTTACAGAGACAGTATTGATAAATCTGTCCCTATGTTCTTGCATAGGGGACCTCTGCTTTTTCCACTGCAAACTTAAGCAATCAAAAATAGATGACTTGTTAACAATTGCTTTAAATGGGTTTTCTCACCATGCAGTTTCACATAGCCACAGGCAGCTTCAGACTCACAGTTCCTCGTCAGGCTGTGGGTGGCTCCATAGCAATGATAGGCATATCAACTCTGCTATTCCTAGCTGATTCTATTAGAGTGACTTTACTGCTGGAAGTTTGTAAATAGCAGTGCATAAGGCTACAAAGAACTACAGCTTAAAATTTGTCATAACCTTAGGTAAACAAAGCTTCGTGCTAGAGATAAGACTCAGCAAGGAGTGATTCCCCATGGTAGTATTGACTGACTGATGGCAGCTTAAAGCAATGAGAGATAAGAGAGAGCAGGGAATGGTGGTCGATAACCAGAGAAACTTGTGTTCTTTATCTCTAAACAAGACAAAATACATGTAGCAATGTATTTGGTAATAGTCTTCATTTACCTTTCCATACATGTTAAAAGGTAATCATTCTGGTGAGAAAACCCCTTTAACTAGCTAATCTTTAGCATCCAGACTTTCAACCCAAATCTGAAATGTTTCTGAATAAAGCCTGCGTGGCAGCAACCATTGTTATCCTAGCATTGCAGATCACTGTTCTTTTTTCATCTACTATTTTAAGAGGGGGACTTGAAGACATCTATGCTGTTACTGCAGAAACAACACCAGTCTGCTGTATAAAGGGGTTTTCAGTTGATGGAATTTCTGCAACAAATTCGTCATTTGTTGACATACCTCTATATTCATATACATGATTCCTGGTGTTCTAGTGTGAATTTTATAATAGAAAATGTATTATGGATGTAATTTAGAATTGTACCTCAATTTAGTTAGAAAATATACAACTGCATATACTTAAACAAACTGGTATGGAAAATTTTCTGTACTGTAGAAAAAAATTTAAACTGAATTTCTGTAATAGTTATATACCTAGCAGACATAATTTCAGAACTAAGTGTATGAGAATCTATTAATAATTGTAAATTCATGTAAATTCTTACCTGTAATTGCGAGTTGTGTTACAAAAAATGTCATGCGGGACTTTCTTTTTCGGATCCGTTCCTTCCATGTAAGGTACAAGACTATTGAGTTTCCAACCATTATGATAATAAACAAAATCCAAAGCGTAATCAGCTGTTCTGTCTAAAAAGAAACATAAGTGAAATGTGTTCATTAACTGAAGTTTACTCAAAGTTTGATTTAAAAAAAATGTATTGTATGAAAAGTAAGTGCAGCATTCCTGAAGAATAATGTATACAATTATGCCAAACAATGCAAAATGATTCTGATATCACCATCTCAATTAGTCGAATTTATTAAGATTTTATTAAGATTTTTAAACAATGGACATTGAAATTAATTTTATCAAGAAGCATTCTTTTCATTTTATGAATGAATTTTCCTTACGGTGGCTAAAAATAGTTATTTTCACTTAATGTTACAATTATGAGGTAGCAGTAACATGTACACCGAATAATAAATCTCCAACCCCAGGAGGGGTTACGCCGGGGATCATAAAAAATATGGTTCAATTCAGCTGCCTTATTTCTTAAAGGTCTTAAGTGGAAAGTATATAAATTTAGCTCTTCCTGAATAATGAATCATCTGTCATAGTTATATTAAAAAACCCAACCCCAACAATTTTAAAAGTCATATAGACCTTGTTATCGAATATCAAAATAATTGTTAAATTGGTTGTCCAAAAACAGAAAATGGGCCACAGTTATCTAATAAAAGTTTACCCCTGGTCCAGCTTGATTTTAAAAAATTTTTATTTATTCAGATAACTTTAGCCTACCATATTTGTAGTTTTTAATTACATCTCAATTAGAGAGAGATAGGGTAGTTTATGGCTGTTGATCCGTGAAAAACATATTTTTAAAAAAACTGTTTGGATCCACGCGGACCGTAAACGGCCCCAAACACTTTTTCTAAAAAATCGCATTTGATTTACATTGTTTTACTTTGAAACACGCTCAACTTCCCCCCGGGAACCGTTCCAAGAATTGACAGTAAAAATTTGGTCCAAAAGACGCAGCAGGAGCCCTATTATAAACTATAGGGTGTGATCCTGCTGCATCCAACACGTATATAAGCTGCGTGTTGGATGCTTAATGCATCCGTTTAGGCCCCATCGCCGCAGTTTTTGGATACGATTTTCGGACCCAAAACGGATCCAAAAATGCCATGTGAACGTGCCCATTCACTTTGTGGAACTCACCACTCAGTTTCCAAGTTAATTTCAGCTTGATGCTGAGGTAAACAACATGGGAGAAGACGTGTGTATCCAACTGTCCACAGGTGTTTCATGTCACTTGTCCCTTTCTCAAGCATTAGACCCATACACTTGTGTAACACCAATTTAAACAGTGCCCAACCGTAATCAATAAAGATGACAAATCAATTTTATTAAGGCAAATTGCATAAATCAGAATAGTAATCTGGACTACCACTAGAAGAAATCCACTTAAAACATAAGCACAAGATAGCATACCTCCCCAAGTAAAGGTCAAACTATAATAAAAAAAGGGGGTGTAGGGTGGCACTGCGATCAAAAACTACAAAAGGGGAAAAAATAAAGAACAAATTAGTAGTTACACAGTAAAATGATGTGCCATATATATGTCACGGGGCTTACGGGGGGCCGGGGCGGGTGGCCGCTGCTGCCCCAGCCCCTGTCCCTTTTCTCCCCGCCCAGGAAACCCCATACTTTCCCGTCCCATCCCTGTGTCCCCCTTAACAGCCCCCGGCGCGTACCCCTGCTTATGGCCGCGCCGAGGCCGGTCCGGTTTAAAGGGCCAGTGTCCAGTAATTGGTTATTTCTGGGCGCTGGCCTATTTAAGGAATACGCCCCGAAAAACTTCCCGCCAGTTCGTTTTGTTTGGGTTGGAAGTCTTGAGGTGTTTTAGTCCTGTTGATTATCCGTGTACCCGTCCCTTCCGGGACGTTTCCTGACCCCTTTCCTTTTGCCGCCTGCCTGACCGTCTGCCGTCTCTGACCCGGGAAACCTCTGCCGCCGCCCCCTGACCTCCTGCCCCGTCCCCACTAGTCTTTGGTTTCGTTTTTTTACCATCATTTCCCCGGCCGCCCTCGCAAGCAAGTCCCCGTCAGGGGTAGGACCTGGTAGCCTCACGCCCCACAAGTCCATCCCCTTTGCGGCGGGGTCTGGTGAAAACGGGGGCTACTTTGACTCTCTCCCTGGCGTGGCTTAACTATCATCCTTGCGGGGGTCCCGCGAAAAACCCCTCCGCTTAAAAATATTAATAAATTAAGTATCGAGCTGTAACTGAAGTCAAATGACATAATAAATAAACACATTAAATACCAATCGATGATGATAATGCATTGGGGTGTCTTGTCCAGTTTGAATCCCTTGTCCAGTTTCTCTGTTATTAACCTTGAAAACATTGTTTCTACACAGCTATATCAGTGTTAATATTATTTCTTTCTATGTCATTGTCTTTGCCCGTTCCTCTGTTTCTAAACTGCTTAAGGGGTTTTCCACGTCTACAGATAAAAATATTTTTTTGCCTTTGGAGACTGAACAATTTTTTTTCCAAATGGAGGGAGTTCCCCTTATCCTTTGAGTGGGTTTAATATTAAAAGCTTTACCGATTTTTTTTGTAGGAGCAATTTTAAAACTTACATTAATTGACCTCACCCCTCCCTTAGACATCTCTCAGTACTAAATACATTTAATTCTCTTAACCTTTTCTCACGACTAAGATCCTCCGTGCCATTTATCAGTTTAGTTGCTCTTCTTTGTACAGTTGCTCTTCTTTGTACCTTCTTCCACTTGTGAGCTTTAGCGGCTCTGGGATCTTGTCACACATGTATTTTCAGGCAGAGACAGATCTTCAGGTGCAAAATACAGGGCCTCTTATTTTATTAAGCAGGAAACAGAAAAAAAAAAGTGCAAGGCATGCACAATACAAAAAAAACAAATGCCCGTCGTCTGATCTCTGACTAACAAAGACCAACTTACTAACAGCTTGTAAGTATTCCTGCTGGTTTTCCAGCATATCTCCACCCAAGACTTGAAAGTAGTCAGGGTTGTAACCACCCTAGTCAGCTTACCTGCTGACATATATTTTTATATATTTGGGCACCACCTGGCGGGGTGTTGACTGCACACCTGTTGGCCCCTCTGGCTGTTGCTGCAGAGTCTGGTTCACCTGCTGTGGCTCATTCACCGTGGCCTGGTGGGTCTCAATTAAAAGGCGGTTGGTTTCAGCTTGAGCCTGGATGGTCTCCTTGTGCACCTTCTACTGGCTGGCCGCCATCAGCTGGAGGTTAGCGTTTGCTTGAATTGGGTGCTTCACCAACTCATCCATTTTAGCCGCCTCTGCTGACCGTGCGGTAGCTGCTTGCACTCAGGACATACGTTTTCTTTCCGTTTTTCTCTGTCTCACGAGAGTACTGTCTCTATTTTGCCCATTGCATCCTCCACCATATGTGAGCTTTAGCGGCTCTGGGATCTTGGCACACGTGTATTTTCAGGCAGAGACATCTTCAGGTGCAAAATACAGGGCCTCTGTATTTTATTTAATCAGCAAACAGAAAAACAAGTGCAAGGCATGCACAAATACAAACAAAACAAATGCCTGCTCGTCTGATCTCTGACTAACAAAGACCAACTTACTAACAGCTTGTAAGTATTCCTGCTGGTTTTCCAGCATATCTCCACCCAAGACTTGAAAGTAGTCAGGGGTTGTAACCACCCTAGTCAGCTTACCTGCTGACATATATTATTATATATTTGCACCACCTGGCGGGGTGTTGACTGCACACCTGTTGACCCCTCTGGCTGTTGCTGCAGAGTCTGGTTCACCTGCTGTGGCTCATTCACCGTGGCCTGGTGGGTCTCAATTAACAAGCGGTTGGTTTCAGCTTGAGCCCGGATGGTCTCCTCTTGCACCTTCTGCTGGCTGGCCGCCATCAGCTGGAGGTTAGCGTTTGCTTGAATTAGGTGCTTCACCAACTCATCCATTTTAGCCGCCTCTGCTGACCGTTCGGTAGCTGCTTGCACTCAGGACATACGTTTTCTTTCCGTTTTTCTCTGTCTCAGGAGAGTACTGCCTCTATTTTGCCCATTGCATCCTCCACCATATGTGAGCTTTAGCGGCTCTGGGATCTTGGCACACGTGTATTTTCAGGCAGAGACAGAGACATCTTCAGGTGCAAAATACAGGGCCTCTGTATTTTATTTAAGCAGCAAACAGAAAAACAAGTGCAAGGCATGCACAAATACAAACAAAACAAATGCCTGCTCGTCTGAGCTCTGACTAACAAAGACCAACTTACTAACAGCTTGTAAGCATTCCTGCTGGTTTTCCAGCATGTCTCCACACAAGACTTGAAGGTAGTCAGGGGTTGTAACCACCCTAGTCAGCTTACCTGCTGACATATATTATTATATATTTGCACCACCTGACGGGGTGTTGACTGCACACCTGTTGGCCCCTCTGGCTGTTTCTGCAGAGTCTGGTTCACCTGCTGTTGCTCATTCACCGTGGCCTGGTGGGTCTCAATTAACAGGCGGTTGGTTTCAGCTTGAGCCCGGATGGCCTCCTCGTGCAGCTTCTGCTGGCTGGCTACCATCAGCTGGAGGTTAGCGTTTGCTTGAATTAGATGCTTCACCAACTCATCCATTTTAGCCGCCTCTGCTGACCGAGCAGTAGCTGCTTGCACTCAGGACATACATTTTCTTTCCGTTTTTCTCTGGCTCAGGAGAGTACTGCCTCTATTTTGCCCATTGCATCCTCCACCATATGTGAGCTTTAGCGGCTCTGGGATCTTGGCACACGTGTATTTTCAGGCAGAGACATCTTCAGGTGCAAAATACAGGCCCTCTGTATTTTATTTAAGCAGCAAACAGAAAAACAAGTGCAAGGCATGCACAAATACAAACAAAACAAATTCCTGCTCGTCTGAGCTCTGACTAACAAAGACCAACTTACTAACAGCTTGTAAGTATTCTTGCTGGTTTTCCAGCATGTCTCCACCCAAGACTTGAAGGTAGTCAGGGGTTGTAACCACCCTAGTAAGCTTACCTGCTTACATATCTTCCAGGGAAATCCTGGCGTAGAACCATGGGGAGTGAGCACCCACCCTGCTCTATGCTCACTCCCAATGAAAGGCCGACCTGGGAATGGCTGGAAGCCATGTTAACATACTAAACATATGTCGACAGTATAGACTGTCGACACCTATCTAACTTTGGCCTTTCATTCCCCCAATGCTCCTTACTTTGGAGGCATGTGTCTGGACATTTGAAGGCACATGCAAGGACCCTAGCCGGGATATATACACCATTATATACCCTTCCCGCTGTTGCCACCTTACATATCCCCCCCTCTGCTCAGACCAGTGGGGGCGGAGCACCTTGTGCCCCGAAACTGTGCACTCTAGATAACGCATCTGCGTTTGCTTGCTGGGACCCAGGACGGTGTTCCACACAGAATTTGAAGTCCTGCAGAGCCAGAAACCACCGGTTTACCCTCGCGTTCTGCCGTTTATTTTGGGCCATCCATTTTAATGGGGAGTGATCTGTGATCACCCTAAATTGCCTCCCCACTAGAAAATACCTCAGCGACTCGATTGCCCACTTTAGGGCCAGACATTCCCTCTCTACAATTGAGTAGTTCTTTTCTGCTGCTGACAGCTTCCGGCTGAGGTGCACAATGGGGTGCTCTTCCTCATTAACCCTTTGAAACAGTAGTGCACCTAAACCTACCTCTGACGCATCTGTCTGCACTGGCAATTCCATCCTGAAATCAGGGGTAGCCAGTACGGGTCTCTTACAGAGCATCTCCTTGAGCTTCAGAAAGGGTTGTCCAACCTCCGGATTCCACTTTACCATGGTGGACTTTGCTCCCTTGGTGAGGTCTGTGAGAGGGGCAGCTATTGAGGCAAAGCCTGGCACAAACCTCCTGTAATAGCCTGTAATGCCTAGGAAGGCTCTAACCTGTTTTTTGGACACGGTTGAGGCCAATTCCTAATGGCTTCAAGCTTGTCTATTTGAGGTTTGATAATCCCTCGGCCGATGTTGTAGCCGAGGTAGCGAGCCTCCTCTGGCCCTATCGCACATTTCTGTGGATTGGCCATTAGCCCGGCAGGCCCCTATTGCATCTAGGACTGATTGTAGCTTGACCAGATCGGAATCCCAATTGGCACTGTAGATTACCATATCATCCAGATATATGGCTGCGTAATCTTTATGCGGCTGCAGGATGATGTCCATTAACCTCTGAAAGGTCGCAGGAGCCCCATGTAAACCAAATGGAAGGACCACATACTGAAAGTGTACCTCTGGGGTGGAAAACGCTGTTTTTTCCTTGGCTTCCTCTATGAGGGGAACCTGCCAATAACCTTTTGTGAGGTCTAAGGTGGTCATATACCTCGCAGGTCCCAACCTCTCGATCAGCTCATCGTCCCTTGGCATGGGGTAGGCGTCGAATTTGGAGATCTCATTCAACTTGTGGAAATCGTTAAAGAACCGCAAGCTGCCATTCGGCTTAGGAATGATCACGAAGGGGCTCGACAACCCACTTTGGGACTTCTCTATGACCTCTAGGGCTAACATCTGCCTCACCTCTTCGGAGATGGCTTGCCTCTGGGCTTCTGTTACCCTGTATGGTCTTAACTGGACCTTTTGACCTGGCTCGGTGACAATGTCATGTTTAATGACATCTGTCCAGCCGGGTAGTTCAGAGAAGACCCCTCGGTTCCTCTGTAGGAGTTCCCTGACCTCCTGCCTCTGGACCTCTGACAAGGACTCTGCGATATGGACAGGGGGTAACCCCTTGTTTGGGACCTCCCTGACCTCCTTTGCAGCCCCCAGACTTTCTCGGTCCTTCCAGGGTTTAATGAGGTTAACATGATATATCTGGTATGGCTTTCTTTTCCCTGGTTCGAAAACCTTATAGATCACCTCACTCACCCATTCGCAGATTTCATAAGGGCCTTGCCACTTGGCTAGAAATTTGCTCTCTGTTGTCGGGACAAGTACGAGCACCCGGTCCCCTGGCTGAAAGGACCTGACCCTTGCGGTCCTGTTGTAAACCTGGGCCTGGGCTTCCTGGGCCTGCTGCATGTTCTCCCTTACAATGGGCATAACTGGCGCGATCCTGTCCTGCATGTGGCCTATATGCTCGATTACACTCCTGTAAAGGGGTTTACTCTTGTTCCCAGGTCTCTCTGGATATGTCCAGGAGCCCTCGGGGATGTCTCCCATATAGCAGCTCAAACGGAGAGAACCCCGTGGATGCTTGTGGGACTTCCCGGATGGAGAACATCAGATAGGGAAACAGGCGATCCCAATCCCTTCCATCCTTGTCCACCACCTTTTTTATCATTCCTTTTAAGGTCTTATTAAAGCGCTCGACCAGACCATCGGTATGGGGATGGTACATAGAAGTGCGCAAGTGGGTAATCTTTAGCAGGCGACACAGCTCTTTGGTCACTTTGGACATGAATGGAGTGCCCTGATCTGTCAGGATCTCCTTTGGGATCCCAGTACAGGTGATTAGGTGGAACAGTTCCCTAGCTATCCATTTTAAGGAGGTGTTTCTGAGGGGTATGGCCTCTGGGTAGCGGGTGGTATAATCCAGTACCACTAGGATATGCTGGTGTCCTCTGGCCGATTTAGGGAGGGGTCCTACCAAATCCATGCCAAGCCATTCGAAGGGCACTTCGATGATGGGCAGGGGAACCTGCAGGCTCTGGAAATGGGGTCTAGGGGCGTGGACCTGACACTCGGACAGGACTGACAGAATTCTTCCTCTGCCCTATAGATGTCGGGACAATAGAAGTTCCGCTCCACCCGCTCCCTAGTTTTCTCCGCCCCCAAGTGTCCCCCCAACACATGGGCATGTGCTAATTCCAAAACCATACGGACATGGGTGTGGGGTACCACCAACTGCTCCACCACCTCTGTTGGTGTTTTTTTCACCCTGTACAATAGGGTGCTTAGGGTCCCTCACTTGCTCTTGCCAAAATTCCCTCTCGAAACTGGCAAGGAGAGTTCTAACTCATAGGGGGTCTCCTCTGGGTCTCCAGCCAGGACCAATAAGGGAAAAGGCACAGGTTTGACATTATCATCTGTTTGACATATGTTATTTACAGGAGGTACCACGTCATACATGCATCTGTTTTTATTTCCCCATAAATCCTAAAACAAGGGGAAATCACATCCAATAATTGCCCTATGGAGTAAGCTTGCCACAACGGCCACCTCATGTCATGCAACCCCAAAGGCAGTCTCTATTGCAAGTATGGCAGTGGGGTAGTCTTTGGTGTCACCATGTATACACACTACCCCTATTCGGCATGCGTGTAGTTGCTCTGGGTTCACCAGTTGAGCTTGCACTAGTGTCACCAAGCTCCCTGAGTCCAGGAGGGCCTGCACCAAATGTCCATTAACGGTGACAGTGCACTCTTGTCAGTCCACCACAGCAGCAACCCGAGTGGAGTAGGATGGCTGTGCAAACCAGGAGGTACGCCTCCCCAACCACATTCCATGGGTTTCTCCCTACCCGGGCAACATGCCGCCACATGTCCCAGTCCTTGGCACCGCCAGCAGACTATGGGGTCATGGGCCTTAGAGACAGGGTCTCTTTTTGGGGTGGGTGGCCTCTCCCCCCTTCCGCTTAACCGTGACCCCCCTGTTGGGACAGGAACAGTCTTACCGCAGGTAGAGGTCTGCGGATTCCTTGGGATATGTAGGACTTGCAGGAATTCCTCTGTAGCGCTGTATCGCTCCACCATTGCAACTAGTTTGTCCACGCTTTTGGGGTCAGTGTACCCCATGCACCGCTGGAGCTTGATGGGAAGAGCCCAAACAAAACTGTCACAGACCACTCGCTCGACCACCTGGGCAGGTGTGAAAGTCTTTGGCTGCAGCCATTTGTTGGTAAGGTGGAACAGGTCATACATTTGTGACCTTGTGGGCTTGGCAGGATCAAACTCCCAGGCTTGGACTCTCTGGGCTCTCACGGCCAGGGTGACATCCAATCGGTTTGGCGTAGTCCTTGCCATCTTGGACCCACAGATCGAAGTAGGCCTTCTGCGGTGCGCCCGTTAGGAAGGGGGCCATGACATCCGCCCACTGATCCACCGGCAGCTGCTCTCTCTCCACTATCCGGTCAAAGGTCCCAGGTAAGCCTCGATGTCGTCATCCTTGGTCATCTTGTGCAGGGAACTTTGCACCACCTGGCGGGGTGTTGACTGCCCACCTGTTGGCCCATCTGGCTGTTGCTGCAGAGTCTGGTTCACCTGCTGTTGCTCATTCACCGTGGCCTGGTGGGTCTCAATTAAAAGGCGGTTGGTTTCAGCTTGAGCCTGGATGGTCTCCTTGTGCACCTTCTACTGGCTGGCCGCCATCAGCTGGAGGTTAGCGTTTGCTTGAATTGGGTGCTTCACCAACTCATCCATTTTAGCCGCCTCTGCTGACCGTGCGGTAGCTGCTTGCACTCAGGACATACGTTTTCTTTCCGTTTTTCTCTGTCTCACGAGAGTACTGTCTCTATTTTGCCCATTGCATCCTCCACCATATTTGAGCTTTAGCGGCTCTGGGATCTTGGCACACGTGTATTTTCAGGCAGAGACATCTTCAGGTGCAAAATACAGGGCCTCTGTATTTTATTTAATCAGCAAACAGAAAAACAAGTGCAAGGCATGCACAAATACAAACAAAACAAATGCCTGCTCGTCTGAGCTCTGACTAACAAAGACCAACTTACTAACAGCTTGTAAGTATTCCTGCTGGTTTTCCAGCATATCTTCACCTAAGACTTAAAAGTAGTCAGGGGTTGTAACCACCCTAGTCAGCTTACCTGCTGACTTATATATTATTATATATTTGCACCACCTGGCGGGGTGTTGACTGCACACCTGTTGGCCCCTCTGGCTGTTGCTGCAGAGTCTGGTTCACCTGCTATGGCTCATTCACCGTGGCCTGGTGGGTCTCAATTAACAGGCGGTTGGTGTCAGCTTGAGCCCGGATGGTCTACTCGTGCACCTTCTGCTGGCTGGCCACCATCAGCTGGAGGTTAGCGTTTGCTTGAATTAGGTGCTTCACCAACTCATCCATTTTTTGCCGCCTCTGCTGACCGTGCGGTAGCTGCTTGCACTCAGGACTACGTTTTCTTTTTCCCTTTTTCTCTGTCTCAGGAGAGTACTGCCCCCTATTTTGCCCATTGCATCCTCCAACATATGTGAGCTTTAGCGGCTCTGGGATCTTGGCACACGTGTATTTTCAGGCAGAGACAGAGACATCTTCAGGTGCAAAATACAGGGCCTCTGTATTTTATTTAAGCAGCAAACAGAAAAACAAGTGCAAGGCATGCACAAATACAAACAAAACAAATGCCTGCTCGTCTGAGCTCTGACTAACAAAGACCAACTTACTAACAGCTTGTAAGTATTCCTGCTGGTTTTCCAGCATGTCTCCACCCAAGACTTGAAGGTAGTCAGGGGTTGTAACCACCCTAGTCAGCTTACCTGCTGACATATATTTCTGGGAAATCCTGGAGTGGAACCATGGGGAGTGAGCTCCCACCCTGCTCTATGCTCACTCCCAATGAAAGGCCGACCCGGGAATGGCTGGAAGCCATGTTAACATATTAAACATATGTCGACAGTCTATACTGTCGACACCTATCTAACTTTGGCCTTTCATTACCTCGAGGCTCCTTACCTTGGGGGCATGTGTCTGGACATTTGAAGGCGCAAGCAAGGACCCAGGCCGGGATATATACACCCTTATATAACCATACAGCTGTTGCCACATTACACCCATCATAGCATACTTTATGTAAACAGGTGCCTTGAACTTAACTCCAAATCCCAAAAAACTCCACTTTGTAGAGCGTCAATATTACATTCCTCGAAAAATAGAAAATCAACAGCACTGGAATGAATATATGGATGCTCGCCTCAAAAACCTCAGTCCAACGGTCCTTATACTTTAATAGATCCAGGCAGCACTTCCAAGTAAACTGTTTTTATTTCACCCAAGTATGCACCATTACAGCTCTGGTGCGAGCCTTTTTCAAGGCTTGGGGTCAAGTTTTAAAAGGCTCGCACCAGAGCTGAAACATTTCATACTTGGGTGAAATAAAAACGTTTACTTAGAAGTGCTGCCTGGATCTATTTAAAATATTATATCCCTGTCCCTTGAGTCCAAGTTAATACATGACAATGTCCTGATGGATTGCTGTAGTCTGTGATCTTCAGATCCTTTTCAACAACTTACTCTCCTAGTTTTTGTCCTCTTAGGACATATGATTCATGCAGTTTACTAGTTCCCAGATGCATAACTTTACATTTATCCACATTAAATGGAATAAGTGAATGCTCAAACACCAATGGCGACATGTATGAAACTTGGCGGAAACACGCCACTTCTAAATCGATATAGAGGAGTGGGGAATATGACAGTCTGTATGAAAGAGTGTTCTGTGGCAAACATTGGAACATGCACCAAACATGCACCAAACATTTTGGCGCATAGAGGTGTTATGCACAAGACTTTGTCTTACATTTGGTATGGATTTGTATGGCAGTTTTGCATTCTTTAGGCCCATTTTTCCCCGCATACAAAAGTCGCGTGTCTAGTGCAGACTGCACAAAGTTTTGGCATATACGACTTTTCATACATCTGTCAGAAAGGGCTACAACAGTTTTTTTTGGCTCAAAGTACACCAGCAGCCTAAAGGTGACATGTATGAATGCGGCTGCACCAGTGTCCATGTGTATCTTGCACCAAAAAACAGTTGTAGCCCTATTTTATGGATTTAAATAAATAAGTAAATAAATGCTAGGTAACAGTAAAATTGACGTTTTCCGCCATAATTTTTTGTAGCCACTAGTAGTCCTCAGGGGATATTATGTTATGTATTGAATTTTTCTATCCACTAGAGGTCCTCAGGAAATGGTGTATCTTGTCATGGGTTTTTGTATCCTCTAGATGTCCTTGAGAAAACAACTGCTTAAATAGAAGATTTATGGACTAATTAATTGAAACCGAACATTTAAAGGGGGATTATCCATGTCCTTTTGAAGATCCTTACAGCATCTATGCCAGAATACTTAGTCCAACAGCTACTTAACTGACTATGGAAGCCTAGATTGAACCAAAGGGAAAATACTCACAACTTTTATTATGCTTCAACAGAGCTAGAAGGGACCAAGGGAACTGGTCCATTCTCTAGTCCCCAGTAGTCCCCAGGTATTGCTATTATTTTATCTAAAAATAACCCCTCTAGTACATTAATAATTTGCTAAATCTATCTTACCTAAATTTATATCTTTTTAGTAGATCCCCTCTGTCACCTCAGTAAAGCACAAAATACAGTTTCCGTGAATATAAGACACCCCCGAAAGTAAAACATACCAGAGATTTTGTTGAATTCCCGAATATAAGGTACCCCCCCAAAAAAAAAAATAAGACATAGTGGAAATCATTGCTGCAGCACCCCATACACAGGGCCATTCCTAAAGGGGAGGAGGGGGGGCTGGTGTTCCCAAGCCCTGCTCACCTGAGAAACGGCCCTGGGACCTATTGTTGTAGCACCTGAGTGTTGAAGGACCTTTGAAGCGAGGTCATGTGACTGTGATGTCACCACAGGTACCGAACATCCCGACAGGAGACAGAAAGTCCATGTAAGTAATAGAGGGAAGAGGGGGGAGAACAGAGCACTGATACTAACACACACACATCTCACTGGATGGTTGATGGGGAATGCTGGAACTTCTAGTTCTACAAGTCCCAGCATTTACCATCCTTTTGAGAAGTCACTGCAGCTGCCATAAAATGTCCTTTACATGCATATATCCTATGGTTTTTGACTCTAAACTTTGATATATATATATATATATATATATATACACACACCCTAGTATAGCATATTATAGTTTATTCATGGAAAAATAAGACACCCCCGGAAAATAAGACATAGTACATCTTTAGGAGCAAAAAATAATATAATACGCTGTCTTATTTTCGGGGAAGCAGGGTAGTGTCTGTAATTGATATATTCAGTAAACCTCACGATTCTTTAAGATCTCGTAACGGTTGGGGACAGAATCTGGAATTTGATCAGTGAAGGTTAGAGATAATACTTTATGGCTTTCCTCAGGTGTTTCATTCACATGTCATGACACACAGGGTAATAAACCCGGTGGTCATTCGTTATATTAACTCGGTGGTCATTCATATTTTGACAGAGTGTCTGGACTGGTCCTGGAGGGAGTATATATCTGTCCAAGATACCTTATGTCTGCCAGGTAAAGAGCAACCAGAAAGTGAAGTGTCAGAGATCTAATAGATCTCTACGTGTAGGGTTTATTAAACACCCATTTGCAGGGGCTGGTTTGCTGGAGTGGGGATAGCGAGGGTGGGCCCCACTCCACCTGGACAGTCCGGGTCTTGGGCTGCCTGATTAAGTTTAGGTGTGTCTGCCTCATATAAGACCAGAGCTGTAGACACACAATCTCTCAGCCTGGGACAGGTTAACTGTTACAAACCTGTGGGAGCACCTACTTGTGGTACCGTGACACTGTTATGTTTGGTGACTGGTATTAGGCTAGTACTGTGTTAGAGAGGAATTTCTGATGTTTAGTTAGAGCCGGACAGGCATAGGATTTGTTTTGTTTGTATTGTTTTTGTACCACGTGCTAAACAATAAAACTGGCTGCAGTCAGTTTTAAACGTTTGGACCTCTGTGCCCGCTGAGCTGTGCCTGTCTACCCAGGAGGCGACCAACCCGCTACTTAATCCCTTACAAGTGGTGGAGGATGCGGGCATTAATTTCTGGCACAGAAAAAGTTAACTGGAAATTGAGGATGTAATCAAAGCGATGTTGCAAGCGGTAGCATCACAACAGGAGGCTACCCATGTGCAGCAGGAGGCTACCAGAGTGCAGCAAAGAACGCTGGAGGAAACAAGCCGCAGGCTGACAGTGCAACTCGAGGCTACACAGGAGGAGCAGAGAAAAGACCGGGAGACCCTAAAAGTTGTCGTGCAGCAACTTGCCAGTGTCGCAGGATGGGCCCCAGGTGTTGCAGAAGCTACTCAAGCCTCCATGAGAGCCAGCCATTTTCTACAAAAGATGACAGCAGCTGATGATGTGGAAGCCTACCTGACCACCTTTGAATGAACCGCTGAATGAGAGTGTTGGCCAAAGAAACAGTGGGCATGACTTTTGGCACCCTTCCTTTCAGGAGAACCCCAAAAGGCCTATTATGACCTGGAAACTATGAACTATGACCTTCTAAAAAAGGAAATTTTAACCCGCCTCAGAGTCACGATTTCTGTTTGCGCCCAGCGGGTGCACAACTGGGCCTACAACATGGACAAATCTCCACGCTCCCAAATGCATGACCTCATACACCTGACCAAAAAGTGGATGCAGCCGGAGATCCTGACAGGCCCCCAGATGGTGGAACGGGTGGTGATGGACCAGTACCTGAGATCCCTCCCAGTTACCTTACACAAGTGGGTAAGCCATGGAGAACCCAAAAGTGCTGACCAGATGGTGGAGAGGTATACCGCAGCGGAGGAACTGATGGGTCAGCCACAGCGCACCCTAGTCCCACCGCGGAGAGCTCCTGGACATCCTGGTAAGACTGTTCTAAGGAAAAAGGGGGCTGGAAGATCTGATATGGTTGTGCGTGCACATGGAGAGACTGATGACCCACATTCTAGAAGCCGGCAAGCCGTGCCAGGGAAATCAGGGCTCTACAAAATACTTAGTAAGGACATAATAAAATGCTTCCGATGTCGGACGCCAGGTCATATGGTTGCCATTTGCCCACTGTATGATGATTCTATGCAATGTGATGTCTCATATATAAACCGCCGTTTATCCCTGTATGCTAAGCGTGCATGTGTAGCATTTCCGGGTGCTGGGGGGGAGACACACATGTGTTCTATTACTGTAGGAGGTAACAAGGTGAAGGCGTTGTTAGGCTCAGGTAGTTTGGTGACCTTAGTAAACGCCGATTTAGTGAAACCAGAAACCCGTCTGAAAAAAACCATCGGGGTGACCGGTATACATGGGGACCCGCGCCATTACGTCACGGCTATAGTGGACATCCGTACACAGTTTGGTGCCGTACAATTTATGGTGGGAGTAGTGCCCTTCTTAATGCACAATGTCATCTTGGGGCGGGACTTCCCACATTTTTGGGAATTATGGAGACATAAGGTCTCTCATACCCTACTGGTGAGTGAAGCCAAAGTTGAGGAGGAACCATTTCCCTATTCGGTTATGTCTGGGGAAGAAGATGAACCCCATGAGGGGGTATCCTTGGAGGGTCAGAGCAGTCCAGAGCCCCATAGTGACAGAATGCCTGATCTTGAGGTGCGGAAGGACCAGTTTAGGGCAGAGCAGTTAAAAGATCCCACCCTTGCCAGAGCACGGGAAAACGTTAAAGTGATTGACGATGACCCGGTGGAACCTGACACCAGACTTGCCTTCCCCTACATGGCTGTAAGGCGGGACTTGTTGTACCAAGTGGTATGAAGGAGAGAAGAGCTGGTGGAGCAACTGGTCATCCCAAAGGTTTATCGAAGGACTGTACTAGAACTGGCCCATGGTCACCTAATGGGAGGGACTTTGGGAGTTGAAAAAACTACCGAGAGAATCCTTCAACGGTTCTTTTGGCCGGGGGTTCATAGAGATGTGAGATATTTTTGTGAATCCTGCCCGGAGTGCCAGCTGTCGGCCGCTAGACCACACTATCGTAGCCCTCTGGTCCCCCTCTCAATAATTGAGGTGCCTTTTGAAAGAATAGCAATGGATTTGGTGGGTCCTATTGTCAAATCTGCTCGAGGCCACCAGCATATTCTTGTCATCATGGACTATGCCATGAGGTATCCCGGGAAAATAACCCTTGGAACACATCATCCAAGGCTATTGCTAAGGAGCTAGTGCAGGTGTTTAGCCGGGTGGAGTTACCGAAGGAGATACTTACGGATCAGGGTACCCCCTTTATGTCCCGAGTCATGAAGGAGCTGTGTAAACTGTTCCAAGTTAAACAACTGCGTAACTCTGTCTACCATCCGCAGACCGATGGATTAGTAGAGAGGTTTAATAAAACCCTCAAAGCCATGCTGAAGAAAGTGGTGGACAAAGATGGGAAAAACTGGGACTTCCTGCTCCCATATCTTATGTTTTCCATCCATGAGGTCCCTTAATCCTCCACAGGGTATTCCCCGTTTGAGTTACTGTACGGTCGTCACCCTAGGGGCCTTCTAGACATAGCAAAAGAAGCCTGGGAGTAAGAAGCGACTCCCTATAGGAGTGTCATTGAATAAGTGGCACAAATGCAGGATCGGATCGCGGCCGTAATGCTAATAGTACGAAAGCATATGGCTCAGGCTCAGGAGGCACAACAAAGGGTATATAACCGTAGTGCTAGGATACGTACTTTTGCACCAGGGGACTGGATTCTGGTACTCATCCCCACAGTCGAGAGCAAGTTCTTAGCCAAGTGGCAAGGGCCTTTTGAGGTAATCGAGAAAAAAAATGAGGTGAACTATAAGATCCGTCAGCCAGGTAGGAGGAAGCCTAAGAAAGTGTATCCCGTTAATCTCATAAAGCCGTGGAAACATTGACTGTCCCTTGCTGCAGTCACCTCATTCCCACCAGAGCAGCTGAGCTCGGAGGAACCCTTGTTGCCCGAGGTAAAGGTAGCTGATTCCCTGGCCAATACCTAAAAGGCCGAGGTACGAGCATTCCTTTTTAGAAACAAGGTTTTTTTCTCGGATAACCCTGGTCGTACAACATAATTACCGAACCAGGTGAGAGGGTTAAGTTGAGACCATACAGAATACCTGAGGCCAGGAGGGGGGTTATCTCAGAAGAAGTAAGGAAAATGCTAGAACTTGGGGTAATTGAGGAGTCCCACAGCCAGTGTCCAGCCCCATAGTTCTCATTCCCAAGCCAGATGGCAGCTGGCGGTTTTGCAACGACTTCCGAAAGCTAAATTCCATCTCCAAGTTTGACGCTTACCTGATGCTACGGGTGGATGAGCTGATTGACATACTGGACAATGCACGGTACATATCAACGCTAGACCTAACCAAAGGGTACTGGCAAATCCCCCTGACCGATGAGGCCAAAGAAAAAACTGCCTTTGACGCTCCGGACGGTTTATTCCATTATGTGGTGTTGTCATTTGGGTTACATGGGGCGCCGGCCACTTTCCAGAGTTTTATGGATAGGGTTTTGAGACCCCACAGTCAGTATGCCGCCGCCTATCTAGATGATATAATCATCCAAAGTCCAGATTGGGAATCCCATCTCCCTCGAGTGCAGGCGGTTATTGATTCTCTATGTGAGGCAGGCTTCACAGCCAATCCAAAAAAGTATGCCATTGGTCTAGAGGAGGCCAAGTACCTGGGATACAACATAGGCCGTGGATTGGTAAAACCCCAAGTAACCAAGATTGAAGCCATACAGAGATGGCCCAGCCTG